>JAVSBS010014168.1:54990-76860 GCA_033124195.1 Coracias cyanogaster
AGCTGACCCCAACTGACCAAAGGGATATTCCAGCTATAAAGCCAGGGAAAAGGAGGGGGGGTGGGGGGGTGTTAGAGCGGCTTGATGGGCACCTGGCGCTCAGCCAAGGTCAACCCACCTCACATCCTAACCTATAAATATGGGCAACACTGAGGAAAGAACAATTCAGGTTTTAACAGGTAGCCCTGCTTAAAATGTGCAGTCTGAGGGAAGTGAATTTTGGGGATGAAAGACATTTCTGAACACGAAAGTTAATTCATGTTTTGCCTTTACTACTCAGTAGAAGGAAGACCACCCACTCACAACACCAAGACAAGGAAGACCACAGCCTGCAGGTTGAGAGAGGTGACCCTTCCACTATATTCAGCCCTTGTGAAGCCTCATTGTGTCCAGTCTGGGGCTTCCCAGTACAAGACAGACGTTGACAGAGCAGAGCAAGACTATCAGAGGCCACGAGGATGGTCAGGGACTGTAGCGCTGAGGCTACAGAGAACTGGAGTTCTCCAGCCCCAAGAAAAGCAGGCCAATAGAAGATATAGCTCTCTTAAGCTACTTAACAGCAGTGTACTGAAGAGAGAGAGACGGGCTCTTCTCACAAGGGTACAGTGACAAGACAAGTGGCAACAGATACAGCCCAGAACACAGAAGCTTCTGACTGGACAAAAGGGAAAACAAATTTAATCAGGAAGATAGTAAAAAACTGGAAGAGAAGCCAAGAAGGGATGTAGGATACCCACCCTTAGAGATATTAAAAACCCAGCGCCTATGGAACTCAGCAAGTGAAGAAAAGAAAGAATAAGCAGATGTAAAAAAAATCCTTAAAAAGAAAATCTGCATATCCTAATAATGTTCTGATTTTCTTAGTGTCTTACTGCAGTCAAGAATCAAAACCCAATTGTGCCAAATCCCCAAACCAAGATAAGTTCATCACTCTGAAGTGCTTATAAAGGTGAAGGTACAATGGCCAACTGACTGATAAAGCGTACAGAGAAAAAGCACAGATGAACAGTGAAACCACTCTGAACAGAGACATAAGCAGTAGTAACATCACAGCAGTAACATCACATCACGAGTAACATCACATCCTACACACCGTAATTAATTAATCATGTTATCCAAAAATTCAATAGTCATTTCAATATCTTGAAGTATCTTCAAAGAATGAAGCTTTTTGTGAAAGAACATGTTTTCAGCATCAGACTTCAGTGATGACTGAGGACAAAAGCTAAAGGTGCACTGGTTGAAAAACCTTGTCATGGCCTCCTATTATAATAATAAGGCTGTCAATTGATGTAAATTAAAGGCATAATTGTCCTCACTGAAAACTCCTTAATTTCTGCAGGCTGAGAGTCTCTTTCCCCTGCATGTTCCCTCCCCATATTACAAACCCCTCTGTAATTACAAATGCTCTTATTCAAGCAAATTCTTTTTTCCCCACTCTGTAGCTGCATATTTTACTATTGCAATAGATTAGAAATCATAGCTTTCTAAAAAGCAACAGTCAGTGTCCTAAGAACTACTTCCTCTTCTAAAATGCTAATTTACTTTAGATAAATAGCATTCTTGTCATATGTCAATTTATTTTAAAAGGGAAAAAAAGAAACCAAAGAAAAACAAACTATGCACATACTTGGACTACAACAATACAAAATGGTACCTTTGGAAAAGCTCTGATTGTTTCCTTACCATGAACTTTTGCCTTTTTGAATTGCTAATTCCGTTAATGGGTTCATTTTGCTCTGAAATTTGCATCAAGAAAATTGCCAGCCTTCCAAGGTCCTCTATGTACAGAACACTTTGCATATTTTGTTACAAAGGTTATGTTTGACATTGGAAAATAGTAGGATGTCTCGAAAAGGTAAAAATGTAAGAAGCTGCGTTAGTCAGGGGTGTAACAGTACTTGTTAGCATTTTTGAAAGAAAATACAAAAAGCTGCATTTATTTTTGTTCCATTTGTTTATTTAAGCAAGGAAAACCAACCCTAAAATAAGTCTACAATTATTGTCTTCTCTTTCAGATGAGCCACAGAGTAGCCAACTAGACTTGCAGAGCTGGAGCTTTGGCCGCCGTAGTCCAACCCCAGACTTCAGTCGTGCTATTCCTAGTGACAGGCAGTATACGTGACTACACAGAGTACAACTTAAAAGCCTCAGCTTAAATCTATGGAAGTTAATGTTTGTTTTCAGCTGAGTTTTCAGAGGCTGTTCTGCATGCGAGGCAGTGTTCGGCATCTGCATGGCAGAGAATATGGAGAAAACGATGCTGAAACCATGCCTTCCTTCTGGATTTGGTCGCTATCTAACAAAAATTGGTCTTGACTCTGGTTTTGAGGCTCCTGTCTCTCAGAGAAATGCTCATGAGTAGAACAGCTACCTGCAGATTTTAGTGCTAATGGAGATAATTCCTAGAAACTAGCATGTCTTGGATTTAAACAGTATGTTAAAAATGAATATAAAACTACAACATCTTACTTATGTTTCCAAATAAACCAATGGCAGAAGCATGCCCAGACACGTGGATTTCATACGCTACAACATAAATTAAGTTTTGCCAGAGACAGAAAGTCAGAAATATTCATCTAGCCCTGACATTCTCAAAGAAACATGTTGATTAAGATGCTTAAGATTTTCTTCTAACCCCTGCTTCTGTGGGAAGACAGCCTTATATCATCATTACCAGAATTCAACACACAACAGCATCTAAGCAACAACCAGACAGTGGTGGCTTTATTCAGTTATACAGGACTGAGGGGATTAGTAAAAAATCCTTCTGGAATTAACGTATTATAATACCGTACTTCCCAAAAATATAAGGTTATTGTAAAACACGCACTAAACCACAAAATAAACAAACTGCAAACATTCGACAAAATGCACTTTATGAAGCAAATAAATCATAAGTTCTTTAAACTCCTTAACAATTCCAATATTCCTCTCCAATACCTATTGAAGTGGAAATCTTAATCCAAATAATGAGTGGCTTATACGTTTCAATAATGTAACTTTTGAAGTACCGAAGTTCTGAAAGCAGCCATTTGTACTGTTCAAGGGGTCGTCTACGATAAGCCATATGCAAGAAGAATTACATGGTGCTGGAAGAATACAGTGTTCTGAGTAATTGTCATATCCCACCTTCACAGACCTGTTTATAATACATCAAACCTTTAGAAAAGATTACCTGTAATTCTGTGAAAACGGTACTTTATGAAAACAAATCAGACCAACCTGAGTAGCCTACTGTATATACAATTACCGACTCTGAAATCTCAAGTCATCTGCCCGTCCGCTTCCCACCACTGAGGGATGTGTGCCCGTAGCTCTGCAGACCATTCACACACAGCACTCCAAACTCAGCGGCTGCTGATGGATGTTTGCATCAAGGTTTTCATTTCAATCTCACATGCTAAATGCTCACTGTTCTCCAGTATTGCCCTTAGCCCCTTTCCAAGTCAATCCGTCTCAATCTTTTTATTTCAATGACACCGTTTCACATACTTCAGACAGAAAACGCCACAAAACAAAAATTCCCTGAACTCCTTACATACCATAGTTCTAAATTTTGAATCACTCTGTAGTATTCTGCAGTAAAACGGGTTCAGCCCTCATTGTATAATTTGTCTGCATTTTGTAAATCCACAGAGTGCTTTCCTAGTACCATCAATGCAGTCTTGTTACAGAGTCCTTTCAAGGAATCAATACACACCAGCAGTTTGAAACAGCAGGGTCCCCAAGCCTGAGGAGAGCAAAACTCTTATGACAGTATCTTCCTTGATTTATTGCAACACAAATGTCATAGATAAAGTGGACCCGCACCTCATAAAACGTGGAAAGGTACTTTTCTAGGATCATAGGGTACAGAAGTTCCAGAGGCTTTTGAAATGGAAGGTCTTTGAGAGGAAAGAGGGTCTCAGCTGAAGGGTAATCATACGCACAACATGCACGAGAATGTTTGTGGCTCTTGGACTCCATCCTCAACCTTCAAAGTTCTGTATAACTACAGCGTATTTAAGTGTCCTTCCAAGCCCTATGTAAAGATACACACGACCCACACAGTCTTTCTGTACTATGAAAGAGCACCATCACGTTCAGAAAAGGAGTTCCTGCATCAGCAATACTTGGTTTGGCCAAAAAGAAGTAGTACATTCTTTCTTCCTTGTTACATTTATGTGATTTCTTAATTGTTACACAATATGGTGGACATATTGTGTTGGTACGAAGCATTAAGAGGTTACCCAACATACAGAAATAAATGCTCTATAGAATCACCAGGTGCAAGTTCTTATAAAACGAGACCAAAAAAAAAAAATCTTCAATCCTCCACATACAATCCATTTAATCCTATTTTGAACTGGTATTCTTAAAGAAAACAAGGCAAGACAAATACCACTGAAAAGAAATCTTCTAGCACTATTCCTCTTTAAGTGGCTTGGACAAGACTGAGAGGACTATAGCGTAAGTCAAGAAGGTAGAAAAGAAAAGCAGATGAATTAAATGTGCATGTGCAGGCTTCCTTGTCCTTATTAGTTCTGCGGCAATTTTTCAAAATGCTGTTGACACCATAATAGTCCCCAGGGAGACCATGTTAACTAACGGGATAGAGGCTTCATTTATCAACAGTGGGACAACACATTTGCCTGTAGAAATTATGCCAGCCTGCTAATACAGCTAATCAGGAATTGGTAAAATCACGTCATGCTAGAAGTAGTCAAGGTCAAATGGCAGGATTTTACTATAATTCCTGGGGATTTCAGAGTTGTTTGTTCTAGAAAGTATGTTCTACCAGACTACAATGCACAGCCAAACATGGAGCTGAACATACCAAAAAATACTCTAACAGCATAAAACAGGTACACATTTTTCTTTGAGAAACCCGATCTCCCCTGTCCAATCCTGGAAAAGTAAAGGAAGGGTAAAAGACTTTGTCCACAAAGGTTGCATAACAGAGCCTCTATTACAGTTGGGAAAAGATAATAAAATACTATGTTTTCACACACAGAACTTGAACTTCAGGTAAACCACTGCCTTTTAAAAGTACAGTTCCTTGTGTAATTCAGGAATTTAAAAAGTAAAGTCCTCAGGTAATTCCATGGTAAAAAAAAAAAAAAAAAAAAAAAACCACAGAGAAAAGGAATCAGATGAAATGGCACCAACACATGAGAACAGGACCTCTGTAATTATGTTTCAGTTATACTGTTCACTTTTAGTTATGCTGTTCCCAATGGGAAGATGGTAAAATAGAAATTTCCCTGTTTTAACACTACATATAAAATCAAGGCCTTTGCAAACAGTTAAATGTTTTCCTGCTTTTGTTTTCTTATACTGGGTTGTACATGCATATAAAACTTTGGAAGCTGTATCAGCCAGGCTGAGCAGTGTCTTTGATAACCCAGTATCTATGACAGAACCTTCTCTTGTCTCCATCACACATCTGAGAAGGCAACATGGGAATTTATCTACATTCACAGGCATTTACAAGCTGTGACATTGTTCCCCTTCTCAAAAACCTAAATCATGCCATTTAATTTGCTACTCCGTTTTTACATGCTTTCCCTTTATTCTATTAATTTAGGGACATGTGCTACGTAGACTTCCAGTGACCTCTAGATAGGGAGGTCTGGTCTTACACTACTGGTAACAGGATATTTCACCTCATTCTTGAGTGGCCAGCTTCCTTAAAAAAGGCAATCAATTAATTCTCCTCTCCTCTCCCACTCTGTACAACTCTTCAGAATGAGCTATGATAATTCTGGCTCTCCTTTGGACCTGCGTACTGCAGAGCAGCGTACCTACCACCTGCTCCACGGTGGGACAGGTTAGTCAAAAGATCACAGAGAAAATGAATTCACTGTGAAACTAGTTGTGCACCAGCTCAGAAACTGCTAATACCACACAGATAACACGAGGATTTGCAGAAAATACTGATGCTGTACTCTGATTCGCAAGCAGAACTTGCCTCTGATGCCTGCAGGTCTGGAGTTCTTGCTAGAGGAGCAAGTACATGAACATGAACACACTACATGGGTAAATCCAGAGCCTGGGACCAGCGTATTAAAAGCAGCAGCACAAGGGCTCCATCTCATCAGATTTTGTTGTTAGTTTGGGCTGAAGGGCCTTCATACCTTTTACTATGAAAAATAAAACACGACTTCCAGCTTCTAATGGGGAGAAAAACACAAGCCTGGAAAGCTGCCTTATCTTGTTTCATGAACTAAGCCATAACTTGCTCACCTGTTTCATTTTGTTCAAAAAGCACTTCCTACACAGTCCTTCAAGGAGAAATACTCAGAAAGGCAGAATCTCGGGTAGAAGAAAAATCACGAGCACACGTTAACAAAGACCACGCGAGGACCCAAGATACATCCAAGTCTTTACAGATAAAATGTGGAAATGACAGCCCTGTTATTGACACAAAGATGCTATTCACGTATATGAGCATTAGTAACGGAGAACAGAGATGCAGTTTGCCTGCGTATCAATGGCTGGAGTGGACAGAAAATTGAGGTGTAAACACATCTGAGACTAGACAGTCGTTTCATGGTTTTGTCATGAAGAATATTTCTGCTTCTTGTAACCCACCGACAGGACCTGGCTCACAGGTGTGACATCTCTCTCACAGACAGAGCACCACCATGGGTTTGTAGGATTCCATAATACAGGACACAGGCTTTATCCTCTGAATTTCTCCACTTTATTACAGATTACCACAAACACCACAAAAAAGCTAGGTTTTGCAATCAACAATCCCTTCAGTGGGAGCCATGACAGTTCCTTGAAGAGTTCTAATCAAAAGAGAGACCCATAATAACTTAGTGCAGTATTTTCATAAAAAAAAAAAAAAAACCAACAAAAAAACTCCTAGCTGCCCTTGCACACAGCTCAGCTGCATAGCTGCAATAAACTCCTTTTTTTTG
This sequence comes from Coracias cyanogaster, assembly GCA_033124195.1. Lineage (NCBI taxonomy): Eukaryota > Metazoa > Chordata > Aves > Coraciiformes > Coraciidae > Coracias > Coracias cyanogaster. The sequence continues at coordinate 61,902 of JAVSBS010014168.1, forward strand.
TATGGTATTTTTCCTTACAAAAGCTGACTTTTTTGTACAGAGCATTAAAAGGCCACCCTGGCATACTAGCATAGAGGAGATCCAAACATGCCTGACTTCCACTTCAGTTTTTCATCACAGAATATAGGAGATATGTATGTGACAACGGTTCTGTCCCAGTTCTTTCAACTGAATAAATGTACTCTTAACAGAGAAAAAGAGAGATGTCAGTTCAGGGACAAAGAAATTCACAAAGACATATTTAGGACTCAGGAGAAAAGATAAAAAGACTCCTAAAATTAACATTAATAGCAAGCACACAGTGTAATCTTAAAATATTTTTCAAGTACTAGGAACATAACATCTGAAGGCTACAAATACATCTTTCCTGTAAATTAGCATCTGTTGGTGTAGTTATTCACACAAAAGGGTGATTTCATACACACAGGGGTAAGTAAACAAAAATGCGACTCCTACTCTCGGTTCTATATTCAAATATTCACTCCCAATGACCAAGGCACAGAGTGAAATTTCACCCTCTCCAGTAGGATATTCTCAATAGTGCTGGACTGAGCTTCTGCCGTTGACCTTGGGCTGTAACAAGTCCTGCAGCTCTGCAGAGAGCATATAAAGCAGTTCCCTTGAAAAAAAGCTGGAGAGGCATCAGTAGAAATTTTCCACGCCTACAGATATTCTGTGGTTTCAAGTGTTATGTACCATATTGTGAGTGTTTGTGTCATCTGCCGTTGGGTAAAGAATCACAGGGCAATGTCTCCAAGTTAAAATCTCTCACGAAGCTGCAGGCACCCCTGCTCTGCGGCGGTTCTGCAGCGGGTGAAAATCCTACCTGTGTGGATCAGAAGCTGTTTGCTAGCTGCTCCGCAAGAGAAGAGCACAGACAGCTTCACTTAAACGCTGATACTAAAAGGAATCCTCTCACCGTATTGCTATCTGGTGAGTTCTCCTCTGCCCTTGATTTTATTTTATACGTATAAAAAATTCAATAGAAGAAAAAACACACTCCAAAGGATCCAGATGGCAAACAGGTCATCTGCCTTTAAATGCGGCGAATTCTGGTTTTCAGTCTCACCTCACTCATGTACACCAACCTTCCTTTAAAATCGTTTGTTAATCATTTTTGTTTCACTAGTTGTTCGGGTTTTGATCTATTTTGGGCTTAGATCTATTGCCTAATCATAGGCAACAAAATTTCCCATGTATTTCTGCGAGGAGAATCTCTTTAGCCAGAAAAGGGGAAATATTTATAAAACATTAAAAATATTTTCACTTTTTGGTAGCACCTTTCAAGGTTGTCTTGTCAAAGCACCGGCTCTTCCCTCCTAATAAAGATTATATTTTTATTGGTAAATAAAAATACTAATTCTACTTTCTGTATTAAAAAAATATGAAAGCAGTATAATTTCAGTGAAAGAGGGAGAACTTAGTTTGCAAACTTAAGAAGATAATTTTACTTTAGTTAACTTGAATTAACTTTTACACCTACACTCAGGCAATGAGCCAAGGGATAAGACTAGCCACAGTATATGATGTTAACAGGAGTTCAATTCAGTACTTGTTATTTTTGCCAGTATTCTGCAGGAATTCGACCCTTCATGAGAACACAGGCATTATGAGTATTAGAACAAATTTTCAACACCACAGATATTTATGTCACTGGATGTAATAAAGAAGGTCTTTAATTCTGAGGCAAGAAGTTCCCGTTTTACCCCCCTAAATATTTCTCTTTTACACTGATGCTTTTTATCTCAAAAATTTCATCTTGCTGACCCAGACCTAAACCACTGCTTGCTTTGAAGGCTGGATTCAAGTTGGTCTGTTCAGGACACTACTTCTTACAGTGGGGAATTCTGGGTTTCAGTCTCACTTCACTCATGTACACCAACCTTCCTTTAAAATCGTTTGTTAATCATTTTTGTTCCACTAGTTGTTCGGGTTTTGATCTATTTTGGGCTTAGATCTATCGCCTAATTGCAGGCAACAAAATTTCCTGGCAATATAAACGAATTAGTAAAAAATATTTCAAAATTGGTTTTTTAAGCTTTCTTAGCGATATTGTAAAAGCACGTCACCGTTCATCGCTGCTCTGAGGGTGTTTGTGGATCAGATTCCAGTCTCTCAAGTCCCAGGCCTTCGCACCCCTTCCAGTGACTCACATTGTGCTGCTCTGCTCACAAAGTGTTTCATTAATGGAGATGGAATAACAAACACCCACACTCTGGCCTCACAGCTTTACTTTCTTCTTTACCGGCACTTTCACACATTTGTTTACCATATTTCAGACGCTCGAGGCCTTGATAACATCATTATAGAAATGTTTAATCAAACCCACAGTTTACTCTGACAGTATTTGGCGTTAGTAACAGCTACAACTCACTATAAACATTAAGCTGGCAAGCTTACTTATGTGAGATTTGCCAGTGGCTTTTAAATCATCTAAAATTATGTGGCATAAAACAGATATTTAGATACATAATGTAATTTTCAATAATGCTTTTTTGTATACAAATCTAGACAAGTAAGAAGAATCAGCAGATTTCTTCCAACGTGATCTATACATTTAAAATATAACAGTAGCAACTCAGCAAACATGTATATTCCCCAAGCAGGTAGAAGCTCAACGGTCAAAAGACAGAATTAAAGATTCTGCAGATGCCAAAAAGATCTGCAGGTTCAAAACCTGTTTAGAGAAAATCCGAGGGGAAAATGTTTATTACAGGTGATTAAAGACAAAAATGAAAAGTTCCTTAACAAGTCATTATATCTAACTCACAATTTGGAGAAATTTAGAACATACTAAAGATTGTTGCACATCCGCTTGTTCTTATAGATTTATAATACCTGTTACTGGCCCTATTAGAATAAAACATCATACACAATAGTCTCACCAAGCATAACCATTGTCCTGCTCTTAACAACGCTTTCTATCTTAGGCAGGAAATTACTGGTAGTTTTCTTAGGATGTAAATTGGAAAACACTGATGAGCAACACGCAGAATTTACAATTGCTTCAATTACTCTCATAAACCCTTCCTTTTTTAAAAATGTCAATACTACAAGATGGCTTTGGGGAGGTTATTTCTTTCTGCCGCCTTTTTAATAATATTCTGCATTAAATGGATGTTTAGTTATTTGCTCAGAAGAGTCTCCCTCACTCAACATTGACACTTCCTTCACAGCTCTTGTGGAACTACAGGAGCAGTCAAGGGAAGGGAGGATCAATGTTTTTAAAGGAAATAAAAAAGCAAGCGTCTTTCCTTACAAATAATAACAATTAAACAGCCTATTTTCAGCCATTTGGTCTTTAACTCAAGTACATTCAGACTGTCAGAACCTCCAAATATAGGTATTGCAAATTAAATTGCTTTAATTCTTGCACATAATTTGTATTTGTGGAAGGCATTGAGATGCAAAACCATACTACATGTGTCTATTCACACAGGTCCACCACAAAACCTTAGTCTGGGTCTGAGAGATTACAGCTCAAATGTTAGCCTATTATGAAATGCTTTGATCTTTCGCAAACGGACTGTTCGCATGCTTCAGGTTAAGAATTTCTTTAAGTACTCTGTGATAGAAGACGTTCATGACATCCTTCCTCAGTTACCTCACCTTTTGTAAACAGCCGCTCTTTTAAAAACTCTTTAAACATAGTTAACAACAGAACATTCTCTTCTCTCTGAAGCACCTAAGAAGGTGGCAATTACAGTTTCACAGAGAGGTACCTGACACATTCTGGGCTCTGTTGACTTGGACATCAAAACCGTGTCCTGTAAAACACCGATAAAGACACGGACGCTTTCCTTGCACACTCATGCTAACACGGCCAAGAGGTTAGTTTTCCCTGCGCATTCTTGGGTAACCCATTATAAAGATTATTTCTAGAATAAAAAGCAACTGTTTCAGACATGATTTTGCCCGGATGCAGTAAGACAGCATCCGCCAAACCAGATTTGGCTCTCTCCAGGGAAACCCGATGTCTATTACCAGCAGAAGACCCGTACCGTTCAACATAGTGTATTACTTAAATAGTAAATATGTAATTTCTGTCATGCTGGTGCTTTCTCAGTCAAAGAAAATAACTGTCCTGACAATAACCCCAGATATTTTATGTACCTGATACTTCTAAGCAGCAACTGAATAAATAAAAAAAGAAATTAAATCTTTCTTTCTTCCTATAAGGAACAGAAAAAAATGCAAATACTCACAAATTGAACTTAATATGGTTTGGGGGGGTGGGGGGGGGTTTGTTTGGTTGGTTTGGGGTTTTTTGTTGTTTTGTTGTTGTTTTTAAGAAAAAACCCAAAATGCTCTATATTCAAAATAGCTTCTCTTCTACCACTATTACACATATTCTGCACCAGGTAAGAGTACAACTGCTGAAATTACCCCACCACTTTACAGAACTCACCAAGAAACACATTTTATGCTTGCCAGAGAGAGCAGATGACTTGGGAGGAAGCAGTGGCAGAATTTGTCTTTGCAAAACAAAACCAGGAGCAAGGATAGGAGGCAAAGGAATTGAGCACCAGTGCTCCACATTTAATATAGCAGAAGATAAATCTAGCACAAAATATTTTGCCGGAAAAACAACTTCTAGTGACATGATGATGGTTGAATTTCTGCTCTGAAGTACAATCTTTGAATCCTCAAAAAGATTCAGCTCTGTAAATATAGATTGTGAGCTACAATTTCCTACAAATTGTCACTAGATGGCATCTTGTCATCACACTTTAAATCTCAGCATTCATCACCATGGTCATTCCCCAGTGACAGAAAATACTGAACAAGTGTCCTGATGAGATGCAGTTTCCTTTAACGCCCATAATCCTGGGCTTACCATTATGCAATACACACTGTCCTACTGGAAATCGCCTCAAAAGTGGCAGAAAATTAATATTCTTAAGTTGGCACTTGATACGCATTGCAAGGCATAGCTAAAAGTGATGGCAAAACTATTAAAGGGCATTAAAAGGGGCTGTTGCAGGGGGTAGACTGTCTGTGGGTTGCTCTTTTTTTCTAATATTTATTTCTCATCCAGCAGGAATCTCAGAAGATTTTATTGCTGGCTTTTAGAAGCATGTTTTCTGGGTTGTTTTGGGGTTGGTTTGTTTTATTCTGAGGCTTGGTACCTTGCAAACATTACTAAGATGAACGGAATGCAAAAGAAAACCAAATAAAATATTAACTGAACTAGAAATACTTTTAATACTAATGATGCAGGGACTTATTTGCCTTTAAAAGAACAATGAAAGCGCCAGGATGTGATTCTCATAACACAGCTAAAAAGAATTTGTTTGATGGGCAGTTATACAACAGTTGAGACTCTGGCTTGTGCAAATATTTATGCAAATCAATAATTGTATTCATTTGGCTTCCAGTAGCATATTTTTGCAAGTCCTAACTGAAAACCAAACAAAAGGAAAAAGATTCAAAGGAAAAGCTGGGCAAAATTATCACATCACTTTAGTTTCACACCAATTACGTAAGTTGAGATTTACAGAACTGCTGTATGAAATATGGATTTATTCCCTATTTATTACAGTTTCCTGCATTCCACCTATGGGAGCACGCTCCAGCCCACAAACAATTTAGTCCTGCTAGCATGGAAAAATATCAACTTCCATGCAGCTTTTATACAACTTTAACGCAGACACAGCCTTGTTCTGTCTTTCTTGAGATGGTGAGTAGGCCAACTAACTCCTTCCTGAAAGTCTGTTAAAGTCCAGTATTGGGAACCACCAAAAATTGTATTAACAGCAGCAAAGGCATTTAGTTTTCTCCTTTGCTCATTCTGCAGTTCCTTTTAAAAGAGCCCTGTTGCAGTTCAGTTAGCCCATAGGGTGGCTTCCTTCGTTTGTCATGTAGAAGGAAACTTGAGAGCCTTCAAAAACATCACTTTGGTTTACCCTTCATGAGGAACAATGCCGAGAAGAACTTACAAGGACAGTGACTCTATCCACACATGTCCTCTTCCCTGGATATGTCTTCCCTCTGCACACTGAATTGCCGTCCAACCCGGCTTTTCCCTCCACACCACGAATGTTCCAGCAGATGAAAGTATCTTCTATCAAACTTTACCTGGCACTTCAGCAGCTCTCTAGATTCACCTGCTTGTCAGCATTAGAACTCCAGCTATTGGAAATTGCTTATTCTTATTTAGGATGACATTCAACTCCTTGGCTAAAGCACAGAAGCAGAACTTCTGATAGTGAAAGGAAGGAAAGCTGCCGAGAGAACAAGGCGTTGCTTCGTATCATCTCTACTGACAGCCAAAACGACACCAAACTTCATTTTTATCCATAGAAAAATTAAAATGTCAACCTCTCAACTTATCCTACTGATCTTCTTTTCTAAGAAAAGGAAACAGCTACAACTTTGTAGACATCCACACCATTACTGCCCTAAGCAAGGCTAATTCCTGATAACAAAACTCGAGATTAGGTTGGGAATTAAAAAAAAAAAAAAAAAACAACAACTTATCAAGATTTTCCCCAGATTTTTTTTAATTCTCAGAAGTTAGATCAGTTCTACAGTATCACTTGACATGTCTGCAAAGTGTACTTTCCCTTCTCCCCTGCACAGAAGACCTTTCCCTCGCGTTCAACATATTATCCAAACGCTCTGTGATTTTTCTTGGGGAGGAAGAGTTTTTTCTTTCAATTCTATTCTTGTCCCTGGTAGCAACAGATTTATTTCTTTTTTTTTTTTTTTTTTTAAGAATAGTGGTGCTAAGATACATTCCATCCAACAGAAATCTAAAATTGAAAGAAAATCATTTTTTTTTTTCCCAAATCATTATCTCCAGCTAATAGATCTCTCTCCTAAAGCAGCACTAGAGAGAAGGTAACTTCAGGTAGCTTGCACATTTCTATTCAGTTCACAGGCAGCAATTCTTGCAGCAATTTTATTTCTCAGCAAAAATCATTATTGTCCCTACCGAATTACCCTGAAGAGTCCTATTTTACTCCTAGCACCTTTTCCCAACATCTCTTGATTAAAAAAAGTGCATGATATTTGTTATCAAATATCAATATATAGACAAGAATATGAGAAATGGAGACTGGGGAAAAAGCAAAGCCATTTTAGAAAACATAAACCTTTAAATAAGCAGGAATGAGACTTTTAAGGTAGCCTAGGAGAAGAGTATGAAACTGCAGATTGGAGAAGAGTACTGCAATTCAAGGAGGCTATAATAAAAGGGGCAAAAATGGCAGAATTCAACCCAAATGCAGCCCTCTAGATTCTGGCAGTACTAGTCATTTCTTTACAGTTAGATTTTCTTAGCTCCACAGGTATAACTGATTGCCTGACGAGATTTAAGAACAAAAGAAAGGTTTTACAAGGCACAATCACTCAGCTTAATGAAAACATCTTGAATTATTTAACAAACAATCTATTAAGCAGCTATACCTATCAAGAAACATGAAGTTTGACAGATCTGATTCACCGCCAAGGCAGCTCTGTAGTTTTAGATCACCGTAACCTCAGCCATTGCAGTAAAGCCTCAATTACATAAGACAGAAGTAAAATCAGTCTGAGTTTCAGCCGCATTAGACTTTCATACAGGATCTGTCACTAAGAGCAGGAAAGCAGCCAACAATTATTAAAAAAACCCCAAACCTGGAAATAAGCCTTTCAGGCTCTGGAACTGAGGCATTACTCAATAATTCATTCTCAGATCCATTTGAATTCTCATCTGTCAACTCTCTTTTTATTACCAGATTGTTCTATGAGCAATGATCTGGCAACACATTTGAAAAATCTGTGCATTCCTTCTCATCCATCACAACAAACAATTTTCCAAGCAACAACAGGGACAGTGTAATTTCAAGAGAAATAAGCTCAACTCTTAACTCATTTTTTTATGCCATGGTTGTGTGGCATCACAAATACCAGGGAAAACATGAAACCCTTTTCTCTTCCCATCACAATGCTCTCCAGCAGATCAAAATGCACTGCTAAACCTGCCTTTGTCATTCTTCCCCTCACCCAAAAATAAGCAACAAAGCAATAATTAAAGGTCTGAGTCTCTGAGGGTCAAACAAGACACTGAAATCCTGTTTTTTTAAGGCAGTAAATTTGAAGACACATCCTTACAGGCAACAGCAGCCAAAGCATGTAACCATAAAGAAAAAAAGAAAATAATTACAATTTCCACTTTAAGATTGGCCAACAAATTCTGTAAATCCCCTGCCCCATCCCTTTTCCCCCCACTTTTTTTTAAAGGGAAGAGGGAGCTTTTCAATATAAAATGACAAGTGTTTATAAAAACTTGTTCTGCACTTGTAGCAGACCACTTCCAATTTTAGAAAGGACATTCATCCAGAAAGAAAGATACAATTCTTCAAAACATTCATTTTTAACCTATACAAACTTAATTTCAATGCAAATATGTGAAGCACAAAAACAGGTTTCTAACAATAAACCTTCACCTCTCACAAGATTCTTTTACAGGTTAATGTTTGACTAACAGAAAGAATGCAACTTTTCAGTGGGTATTAAAGCTTTCGAAAACTGTTTGAGTAGAAGGTATCAGTGTCAGTGGAGAATCATTGAAAGCAGATATTCTTCCAAAACAGTACATGGGGTAAAAAAAGATTCAAACAATCCTCAGCTTTCAAGACATTTTTATAATTACGTTAGTGTGACCAAGCAGTTTCAAAAGGCAGCGATTTGAAACTGAAAGACAGTGTTCATTTGGAAAAAGTCCAACCGCTTCCTTCAAGGAACTTCTAATGTTTAAGGTTGATGTTTAAAGTAGCATTAATCATGCCCGCAAACAGAAAAAAAGGTTTGCCAAACACTTGAAATATTGTGTATTTCCTTATTATGACATAAATATACATTCCTACAACTTCATGTCTGAGGGGATATGATTCAGATAATCAAAGAAAAAAAAAAGAAAAAAACAAACCACAAAAAGCCAAGCCTCCCTAGATGCGGAGAGTGATGTAACGGTAATCACTGTTACCACCCAACCAGAAGCACTTGAAAAGAAACCCATGGCATAACGTTGGTGTTTCAGAGAGACAAAAAAAAGATTAAAGGGACATGACTGCAATGAATAATGATCTCTTTGTGACATCAAATGAAGCTGAATATAGAATCATAGAATCATTGAACGTGAGGGGTTGGAAGGGACCTCTGGAGATCATCGAGTCCAACCCCCTGCCAAGCAGGACCAGAGAATCTAGGGCAAAGATTCCTCCAGCAAGATTCCTCTACAAAGGCTCCTCTGGCAGGTTTTATCACTGTGTATGTAGCAGAGCCATGCAGAGATGGATGGGAATATTCCAAGTTGCATGGTACATCGCATGAGATATACAATAGGCACAATTAAACTTCCACTGGAAGCTTCATAGTTCTAATATTTTAATTTCCCTGTGCCTATTTCCTTCATGTTACTGTTGACTAATGCACATTTTTTTGAAATATCTGTGACTAGAGGTTTGTATCAATCATTATCTTTAATCGTCTTGAAGTAATATGCTCAGTAAAGCTGGCGTTGTAAATGCTGAAATTGTTTATAATGTTTTGTGCGTTTGCAATTATTAAATTATATCACCAGGGGAGGAAAAGGTTGTTATTCTTCCTACCATCTGACTTCAGTAAATGTGTAATTGTGTATGGAGCAGAGCACTTCATCCTTTGCCCAGGGAATACCTTCACTTTGCAGGGATTTAAAGGGACCGAGCAGCACTGAGGCTATTGCAGAATGAATTACACGAGTTAACGTATTTTCTGCAAACACACACGAAAACTGATTATTGTCCCAGATCTAATTTGATGTGTTCTTTTTTTGAATAGTAGCTAAACCCACATCAGCCTTAAGTGAAGACTCTGTCAAAATGTTTTGGCTCTTCCTGCTTGGCCATGGGTAGGAGGCCAATTTTTCTGGAAGTGGGATTTTGTGCTGCTCTTCCCCAATGAAATATTACGGGGGTTACAGTGTTGACAGAGGGAGCTGACATGATGCTGCCGAGGTTGATTGGATTATCAAGGGATTAAGTAGTAATGGGATTGGAAGATACTTCTTGAATGAAAAGACAGCTGTAGAGGATTTTGAAAGGAAGGTTTATAGGGTTGAGTCAGTTCAGGCTTGTGGTCATGGCCTTGCCTTGAATCGGGGCGGATGGAGGAGGGAAGCTCAGAGCGTGTAAAGCTTGAGAAGTAGAAATAGAGGCAAAATCCAAACTGGAGCCCTGCGTTCAGGGGCTTACACAAAGTATAAAAGAAACGTTTTCACAGAGATGCCTAATTAAAACAAAAAAAGCACCCTAAGCAAGGGTGAAAATGTTAATTGTCCTACAGTAATGTGTTGAAGAGGTCCATGTTGATGATCTATTATCCCGCTTTCACCTATAGCATTGCTAAAGACTTGTATTAATACAAAAGCAAAGTTTCTTCCTGCAACTAAAGTGTAATTAAAAGGGCTTAACAGAGAAGCAGTTAAACACCAAAGTGGATGCACCATGTACATGCTCTTTCTCCCTGGGAAGATTCACATGAGGTAGAAATACCCTTGCAAGGGAGAGGTAAAACTCCTTTTAATCTTACCCTGTACTTGCAGTAATCCCAAATGTGTTTGACTGGGTGGAGTTTTAAGAGAAAAGGAAAAAATGGTGTAGGAGCTATGTTCTGAAGCACCATACAGGATAAAAAAGTTGATGGCTTCTGAACATGGTCCAGGTGGTGGGCTGGGGAAGAAGTGATGGACTTTTTGACTATCTGGATAGACACCTTTAATTCTTTCTGGAACTAAATAGTGTCAGCCAGGTGAGAAAACACGTGTAGGATGATACACCTTAACCCAGGAGAAAGATGGGCAACAGCAGCGTGGGAGAGACCTGGCAGAGGGGAGATGTCTCCTGCACTGTGGTCAATCTTATGGCCAGTAGGAGGAAAAATAAAGTATTCTGGAATATTTTCAGCAGTTAGAGGTTTCTGAGTCCATTGGAAATGTGAATATTTGGCAGATCTGTGGATGCATGCCTTGATTTCTGCTAACAGCTGTGAACTTGGCTCATTCCTTCCTATTTTCCTCTTCAGACCAGCATTTATCTCGTTGGTCTGTGTTGCAAGCTTAGCAGATACTAAAATACCATGAATCTCTTCCTTCAGGGAGGTGCATACGTGGTTTTGAAGGAACCTGTCACTGTCAGTTGTCGTTTGGCAACCAACGATGCGAGGTTCAATTTTTCAAGTCATTTATTGCGTTCAACTCGAATCATAGCTTGAAATCATGTGTGATTGGTGCACTGGAGACAACTCTTGCATGATCAGCCTCTGAAAACCCATGCTTCTGTTGCTTATGTGCTTCCTTACACTCGTTACCAGAACTTGATGATCCTAATTTTCAGTGATAAATGTCCTACTAAGTGCAATTAAAGGAATTTTGTCCTACGGTATTTCTACTAGTTCAAGCTAGCTAATGAATTCTTGGCCATAAATGCTTATCCCTCTCTCTCTTTTTTTTCCCCACAGCATCTAGCCTGGGAGATGATCAAATTTAGCACTGGGTATCAAGTTTTGGATCTCAGTGACGCACTGTGAGAATTGTTATTTAAAATCTCAAGTCAGTTTGAAATTTTGGTCTTTGAACTTTGCCTGCTCTCCCTCTGTATATTATAAGAGGATGAGCAGTGGCACCATGTGTTGTCCACGAGCTGCTGTGTGTGTTCTCATCGTTCCCTTCTCTGTCTTCTGTTTTGCTACAGAAGTTCACGCTTTCCGAATTTTCCAATTTTTTGGAAAATTGACTTTGCATATCTAATGTTATGGTAAGTTAGAGGTAACATCTTATCAAGAGTGGACACCTGAATGTGACGTATAACCAGGGTTTGAGGGTGATCAGGACGGAAACTTCCACCACTGAGCCACAGCCATAGCTCAGACATCGCCTCCCACGTACTCTGTGAATTATTTTCAGCTTTGATGTGCCAGCATTTTGAAAATTAAAGATATTTTGACTGCATCCATTAGTAATTCTTAGTGATTTGTCCATACTTTATGGAAGAAAAGATTTAAGTATTACCGTTAGTAGACCAAATATGGTTGCATCAGTGTATCTGTTCTCTTATTTCTCTGAATAGATCCTTACTTCACTAATTTTTTTATTAAAAAAAACCCTCAACAGTCTGTAGCCTTGTACAAAATGTCATTTCAGAATCTTTTTGCGTTGTGGGGGTTGTTTTTATTTTACATTCAATATTTGGGCCAGAGGGTTGCAGACTAGCTATGATTTAGCTGAAGGCTTTGAAATGATTCTTCTTGTTGTACAGATAGGGAATGTGTGGCTGAAGAAGGGGTGAAGAAATGTTTGCCACCTTTCTGACAGATTGATGCAGGTCTCGCGTAACCTTTAGGCCAGACAGCTGGGAAGTCTAATGAGCCTGAATTATTCAGAAGCCAGCAAAGATGAGTTTGATAGTGAGAGTAGGTATTGATCTGCCAGCATCCTTTCTGCAGCGTAGAGCTTCCAAAATATTGAATGACTTTAAAAATATAGTAAAGAAAAAAAAAAAAATTGGCTGGCTTCTTTGCAGAATTGTGGGTTTTCGTCAATCTTTACTAGATCCTAAGTTTAGAGGGGGAAAAAAAGAGAGAACTAATGCTTTCTTCTTTTTTTTTTTTTTTTTTAACCGAGTGGCTAACAATACATCTGACACTGTCTTATATCCTTCCGCAACAAGATCCATTTCTTTCAGGCAATTACCGGCTTCTCTTTCAGATAAGATGTAGGTTTACTGAGTTTCCCACTGTGCAGTGGCAGTTCTCAAGAAGAGATGACTACGTACGAGCAGCCCGGACGATGGAGTTGATTGCGCTGGAAAGTAGGAGAGAGATGCTGCGGCGCGGTGGGGTTTTTGGTGGGGATCTGGAATAAATGGGGAGAAACTTCAGTGTTGTTACTGATCGATTTTCCTTGGTGGCCGGACAGAGCCAACCTATTTCTTGCAGTCACTAGTGAAGTGGGGAGCTGCAAAATGAATTTCTTTTTTGAATATGGAAAATCCTAAGGCATAACATGAGCTTAAAATACGATTTCAAATTCTAGCTGGTAATGAGAAAGACAAAATACTCATTTTTACAGCGCTCTTTGCAAAATAAACTTTTTGTCGGATAAACTGCCAACACTTTAGAAAACACATTTCAGATTTTCAGCAGTGTTGGATAACATGTTCCCGCTCATTATGTTTATCAAAGATTATGAAATGTTGGGGACCCAGAGAGGGGCTCATTCATATGCAGACCCCGTGCTTCCAGGATTAGCATTCTGTTCCCAGCACCGACCGCGCTAGGATTGCCGTGTGGGATTGTTGCCTGTGGAAGGTGAGGACCGTTATTTTCAAGCGTGTCACAGGCATACGTATTATTTTAAACTCTATCGGCCTAAATGACTTCTCAGGACATATATCTTCTTTTTACAATTAACACGTGGCTTTGCGTCTTAGACTAACCGTGTCTCGGTGCAAACTGCTTTGTATTCCCGTGCTTCACCCGTATCATGCTTGCTCAAGTTACAAGCTTATGCAAATATTTTTCATTCTGTCATTACTCTGCAAGGCTGAAGATTTAGTCAGGCTTTGCAAGCTCAGCTTAGCTGTTTATGCGGGAGGAATGCCTCTGCCGTGGGGAACTGTGCCAATTCCAGGGCACAACACATTTTTATATACAGGTTTTTTTTCTGATTTCAGTTTATGCTCTTTGTTTTAATTGAGGGAGTGTGGTTCTAGGTGCCGTCTTTTTAGAAAGAAAGAAAAAGGAGTCTCTCCTAGCAAAAAGGTGCTGTGAAAGGAGCCTAATGCCATTGCACTGGCTAAGATGAATCTGTTAGGGCCAACTGGCCTTGAATTTATGGGTATTCTTTTTTGCTAGTAAAATGAGCAGGTCTGGACAATTGTGGAAGATGGGTATTGCTCCACAGCAGTCAGCTGTGCTTTGCTTTAATTGAAAAAAAGGCGGTCGAACAATTGTATCGTATGTTGGCCACACTTATTATTTCTACACTATTGGTGCATTAAGTAGGTCCAGAATCTCTGCTTGCCTCTACCACAGGGTAGGCAATACTACTGGTAATGTTGTAAATGGGACTATGGGACAAATGTCTAATACAAGAACATTTACACTGATACTTCAGGCATTTTGAAAATGAAGTAAAAATGTTAACTTCATTAATCTTGGATGAGCTAAATAAAGCAGGTTGTTTTCCTCTGGTTGTTTGGATGTCTGTAGTTCTAGCTGAGTCCAGTGGGATGTTAGTGCCTATGAAAGTGAGCACCTGTCCTGACTTAACCTCTCTCTGCGAGGCAAAACTTGTAGACATGGACATGACGTGTAGCTATAGGTAGTAACTGGACATGGCATCGCCACTCTTGGCTTTCTCTTCTTATTGGAAAAAATGTCTTGATTTCCACCACTTCCAAATATTGTGCTGTCGTGAGGTCCTGGCGATCAGTGGTGGTCACACTGCAGGTCTCTTCTACTCCCAGCTGCACTTTACAGCTACCCCATGGACGTGGCCACCTCTCCAGTTAGCCAGATGCATCCTTATCAAGCATAATGGTACCTCTTCATCCATCACTCATCAGCCCCCTTTATTTTGCCCCTCTGTAGGGTGCTTGTGCAGCCCTGTGTCCCTCACCATCTTCCTTCTACCAGTTTCCATCAATTTGAAGAGGGAGACTCAAGAAGAAGTGCAGAGTCCTGCACTTGGGAAGGAGCAACAGAATGCACCAGGACAGACTGGGAGGAGATCTGCTAGAGAGCAGCTCCGTGGAGAAGGACCTTGGAGTCCTGGTGGACAGCAAGTTCTCCATGGGACAGCAGTGGGCCCTTGTGGCCAAGAAAGCCAAGGGTCTCCTGGGGTGCATGAAGAAGAGTGTGTCCAGCAGATTGAGGGAGGTCCTCCTCCCCCTCTGCTCTGCCCTAGTGAGACCTCACCTGGAGTACTGTGTTC
>JAVSBS010014169.1:0-15157 GCA_033124195.1 Coracias cyanogaster
CTGGGCCGTGCCCAGAGCGAGGGCTCCAGGGCAGGACCCCGCTGCCCCCGCGCCCCGCCGGCCCCCTCCCCATCCCCTGCCCGTCCCACCCCGTCCCCTTCCCGAGGGAGCCGCGGCGCAGGGCCGGCCGCGGGCGCAGGGTGCGTTGGCATGGCTTCGTGGCGCGGGCCCGGGGGTGCCGGCATGCGGCGTGGCTCTGCATGCCCGGGCAGGCGCTGGGGCCCGGGGAGTGGGTTGGCGCCAGCGGCCCTGCCATCCGCTCCGGACGGTGACTATTAACATCGCTTCTACGTGTTGATGATCCTCATGGAGCTAGCAGTGCTGCTTCCCCCCGCCCCGATAGCCTCGCTCCCCATCCAGACCCTCGAGCTTTACCGTAGCGTAATATTTACGCCGGTTCCTATAACGTATGGCTCCGACATGTCACCTGTGCCGCTGTAATGGTAGGCTCCAGTAGTGCTCCCTCGTAAAGCTTCGACCTCGCCTTTTATTTGGTAGTTCAGTCTGCTCTGCTGCTTGCTTGCTCATGGATAAACATGGTGCTGCCTGGTGTTTTTTGCCTTCTACTGATTTTTCTTTTTTCCTCTCTCTCTTTCCTTTTCTTCTCCCTCCCTCCCTCCCATCCTCCTCCACACCCCACCCCACCTCTTTGGTTTTTTTTTGTTTTGGTTTGGTTTTTTTTCTTTCTTTCTTTTTTTTACTGGACTTTATTTTTATACCCACCCACCATTCAGGGAATTCCTCAAGCTGTACTTCCCCCGTTACCAAAGAGGCCTGCGCTTGAAAAAACCAATGGTGCCACCGCAGTCTTTAACACTGGTATTTTCCAATACCAGCAAGCTCTTGCCAACATGCAGTTACAGCAGCATACGGCCTTTCTCCCACCAGGTAAGTGCTTCCTGGGCGCCTTTTTCTGGGGAGGGAGAAGGGAGAATGCTGGAAAAAACACACTAGGAAATAACTGCTTATTCCTGGCAGAGAGGTATTTGCACGGCGGTCGCCGGCGCTGGCAGGTGCCCGGTGCAGGCAGGTGCCCGGTGCAGGCAGCCTCTCCAGCCCGCGGTGCCTGGCAAG
Source organism: Coracias cyanogaster (assembly GCA_033124195.1). Taxonomy (NCBI): domain Eukaryota; kingdom Metazoa; phylum Chordata; class Aves; order Coraciiformes; family Coraciidae; genus Coracias; species Coracias cyanogaster. The sequence continues at coordinate 1,075 of JAVSBS010014169.1, forward strand.
CCGTGGGCAGAGGAGGGAGGTGCTGCCTGCAGGAAGGTTGGCTTCTCGCTGCTTTGCTCGGAAGCTGGGTGGGTGTTTTCCTGTCTGATATAAAATCAGCGTCATGCTCTGTTGTCCCAAATCAGAATTGGAAATCATCTCTCTCGTTCCTCTTTCCCTCGATTAACTTCTCTTCGTTACACATCTCTTAAGCTGTTGTACTCGTTTCTCTTTGCTGTAAGACCCCTTTGCCTTTGTGTGCTTAGCAACAGTTGGTCTGAGTCGCACACTTGGAGGTTTTGCTTTTAATGAGGGTGCAGTGATCATAAAAGGCACAGGCAGACTCACAGGTAGGCTAATCACGAACCTACACGAGAAATCACAGTTTGGACCTCTACCACCAAAGCCTCAGGGCTGATTTTGGCCTAAGCAGAACCAAGGTTCACTTGTTCGTGTTCAAGAGCAATCAAACCTACTCTTGTCCTGCTGTATTTGCTGAAGAATTGATGCCTGTACTATTTACATAAGCAGAAATCCCTTCAGAGGATAAGTGATGGGACTTAACGTTGGAATATGTGTGTTGGTTCTGCAAACAGCACTCTGTGAAAAATTGCACATCTGGCAGGTCGTGTGAAGTCACACCTGTATTAACCCAGCTGAGCTAGATCTTACGTACGAGCCCACGTTAAACCAGCGCTGTCATTCCCAGAGGTGTGCAGAGGATGCCTGATCTGTACCCAAAACCCTGGAGGGAGTCTGTGAGGACAGCCCGTCATGGTGCTGACTAGTTGAGGGGAGGGGAGAAAAGAGAACACAGCTCTGCAGCCTTTACCAAGAAATTGAAGGATTTTATCCTAAACATCTTTAGCAAGTGTGTTCCCAGGAATCCCATATAGCATCTCTTACCATTCTTTCTCAGTCGGGCACACAACCAACACGCAGAATTGAAATGGCACAAAAGTCAGTTGCTTGATGTAGTACATTTGGGTTCCAAAAATGCCCTGTAACCACTGAAATAGGGTAGTAGAAGCCTGTTGCAAAGCTTGTTGGAGTCGGTCGAAAGGCCGAGTGAGCTTTAGATCAGCTCTCTAGCCCTCATACTAAAATTCACGTAAAAATGCTTGTGCAGTCACAGTCCTTCCTGTAGATATTAAACTATTTCACAGATTCTAACCACCGATGTAGTTAGTAAACCACATGGGTTTTCAGCTCCATTAAACCCGCGAGGGACTCGGTGGTTTTTGGAAGTTCTCGAGCAGCTCCAGCTCCCACCCTGTGAGCTCAGGAGCTGGGGCGATGGCTCGTGCACATCAGACCTCACTGGCACTGTGTCACTGGCCGGGATCTTTCACATCAGCTCTTGCACATGACCCACCTCAGCTCTTCCTCTAGCAAACCTGTCCTGAAGCTGCAGGAGTTGGCGCAGGGGTTCCTGGTGCTTCATTTGACCTCTCTCGACCGCTGAGGTTTAGTGTATGTTAAACAAGTAGAGGATTTTTTAGCTTGAGCTTCTTTAAATGAGTAAATGCTCTTAGGTACTCGTCTCACCACTCTCAAATAAAGCTCCCTCTTTGCCCAGCTCCTCCTTTGAGGTCTCCCAGAAACTTTGGCTGCTGGAAGCTGTCCCCAGGCTGAGAGGGGAGTCTAAAAGGCATTGCAGGGAAGAGCTGGGAACACTTGTGGTGCTGGCTAGTTGAAATATGTGGAGTTTGTCTGCCCAGTGAGGAGGCTCTGCAAGACTTAGCAGATGTCCACAGCCTGTTTTGGTACTTTGGTCCTGGCTGCTGACTCTGGACCCCTTGGTAGATGTGTGGGCGAACGTTTTGCTGTGGGGCTGTGAACTTGGAGAGCACTGGTCACTTGGCGTCCACAACTTCTGCACATGCTCCGTGTCCTGCGGGAGCAGGGAGCTGGCTGAGGGTACGTCTGTAGGTGCAGAGAGCTCCTGTGTGCAGCTAGATGGAACTCCTGCCCTGGTGCCTGTTGCCATCCCGTGCTTCAGCTCACCGTCTCCTCGGTTGAGCCGTTCCCGGCCTGTGCGCGTCAACCGGGTGACCAGGCGGTCTTTGAGCAGCACAGTCCCCCAGGAGAAAGGGGTTGGGTTTGCAGGATCCTCCCAGGAGCTGCTGTCCTGATGCAGCTGCAAGGGGCAGGATTGCAGCAGGGCGGCCAAACCACACAGCCAGCCCTGGAAAGGCTTCAGCCACCTCTGCCGTTAAGTTGCCGCATTGCATATTCATGTGGTTACTGCAGCTTCAGCACCAGAGAACTTCCCCGGTCATCAGTGGGACTCGGTCACTGCAGAGATGCGCTCCCACAGCACCTTCCTCCATGGGTCTCGGTGCAAACCCTGCTCCCCTCCAGAGCGCTAGGGAGGGAAAGATCAGGCACCACTGCTCACCCCGACAGGAGCGCTTACGCTGTCTGTGGTGATGTTTCTTAGTAGGATTCAGTAGACGGGACAGAGTAAATAGACTGAGGGGAATAATACGAGGGAGAGAAGAGGAAAAAAAAATGCTTAAAACACCAGTAAACCTAGAATATTTATAGAAACAGCTTTATTCCACTGCAGGAATAATGTGGTTGTGAAGTTACGATCAGTTAACTGAGCACATCCTTGAATTAAAATTCTGCCTTGTGCCGAAAAAGCTAGGGAACATTGGAAACTGCACATTTATTATTCATGCATTCTCATTAGTCAGTCAGGGCTCCTGAAGTCAAGATGAATATTAAGGTCATAGCGAAAATGATCTTTATTACTGGTAAGAGGGTCCTACAGCATTATGTCTTCATATCTGCAAGTTTCACCGCACCCTCGCTGGTGTCTTCACCTCTGCCTTATGTTCATTTGCTTCAATTCCCTTCCAAAACTGTGTGCACTGGTTATAATGTTAATGAGGAGAGCTCGGACTAAAACGTTGAGCTGGAAAGCTTTACAGTGATAGTTCAGAGTCATTGTGAAATATCTAACTCGCCCTTAGCAAGTAGATGTAATTATGCATGGAATGACGTAATAATTCCGGATCTGATGAAGTATGTACAAGCTTATAAATAGGGCACAGAGACAGAACGCAGAGGTTCTTCTCTGTCACCTCATTAACACCACAGAGATGTCCTAAGGGGGACTGAGAAAGCAGTTTTGCTTACTGTTTGTATTTTACAGCCAAATTTTGCTCCCGTTTTTTCATTGCAAGTGCTCCCATTGCCTTCAGCCCTGATTTGTGTGTGGGGAGAGGTCAGAGGAGTCAGAAGAGCTGCCCTTCTTTTAACCTTTCTTTGTGAATATTTTCAGTCTCTTCCCTGACACAGAAATAGAAGAGTAATTAGGAAACATGATTATGCCCTTTCCCTTGTAGCCTTGCAGAGGCAGTGATGACAGAGAATAACCTTGTCCCCAGCAGTAATTACACTGACTGACTTCTCCCCTGCTTAGTTAAATGCTGTGGAGGTTGTGAAGGCGCTCCAGTGCTTGGCACTGGCTGAAGCGGTTTCGCATCCCCCGTGACGGTCACGTAATGTCAAGGAAGCAGCATTGCCCTGGCTCCCGCTGGCAGTCTCTTTTCCACTGCAGTCTCTGTCCCCAGACCTCAGAGTTTATCTCTGTTTCTGCTGCGTCAGGCGTAATTAGCGGTGTTAATAAATGTGATTTGTTAAATTAAAAAGGAAATCATTTATTAAAAGTGGATGTTCTGAAATGTCAGTAAATATCATACTGAAAGCAAAAAATGGAAGCTTCTGAGTTCAGTGTGGTGGAAGGCATTTTGCTACGTAAAGTAAACAGAATTAGCAGCGTAGTGGCGTTTGAAAAAGGATGCCATCGTGTTCCTCAAGCCACCCTGCTGCTCCTGGCTCTGTAGTGGCAGTGCAGCACTCACCAAATACCGTCACTTCAACTGTTTCTCTCTAGACGAGTTGGCAGGTTGTGAGCCCAGCAGCTTAAAATACATCCCATGATGCAGGAAAAAAACGCTGAACCAGTGTTCTGAGGTGCTGCCATGAGCCGCGTAGGAGACTTCAGCTATTCAGTCCCCGTGTGTTAGGCAGATGGGCCAGAGGACAGTCTGGATCACTCCACTGGCAGCTCATGGAGCTCGTGGAGATGCGGCAGAAGTACTGCGTGCCCAGCTCACAGAGTCACGGAATCCCAGCATGGTGGGGTGGGAAGGGGCCCTCTGGTCCAACCCCCTGCTCCAGCAGCTCACCCAGAGCAGGGGTCCCAGGATCGTGTCCAGGTGCCTTTGGAATCTCTCCGGAGAAGGAGACTCCACAACCTCTCTGGGCAGCCTGGGTCAGTCTCCGACACCCTCACAGCAAACACGTTTCTCCTTACGTGCGAGCGTAAAGGATTTCTTTCAATCTGAGGAAACCAGGGTAAAGAGCATGACAGAGCTTGTGCGAAAAGGCAAAGAGATGTAGGATGAAAAGAGTTTAAAAATAAAGCTGAAGCAGCTTTTCCTGGCCATGCTGACGTTGCGCGGTGCTCCCCACGACACAGCAGCACACAGTCCCACCAGCTCTCTGCCTCACCCCAGACTAGTCCCCACGGATCTCTGTGCTATTGTATGGTTTGATTGTGCTGACCGTTACATGCCACTGTTCCCATAATAACAATTTTTCTTCTTTGTTCAAATGAAATTTCTAATTACACGTGTGATGGGTTGTTTTAATTCTTTTCCCTTTCCAAATCCACCTTCCTGTTGCAATGCATGATGGGCAGGCTCAATATTGTGCATGACACCCGCTACAAGTGTTGGTAGGTGCCAGCTTTGTTTCTTGATTATCTTAAACCTGTGGTGCAGCTCACGGACCCTCAAAATCCACTGCTAGATTTTAACGTAGAGCTCTCGTGCCAATCCATCTCCCTTAGCCTCCTGCACTAACACCTGTCAATTAAATGCAGTTTAATTGACATGGACACGTAGACGTCGTTAATTTTGTACGGCAGTTTTCTGAATTGCACATTGTTCCTTGGTGGATTTTGATTGGACTATGAGTTCCAGTGTTTAGAAACTATCTTGTGTTAAATAAAGACTGTATCTTTCTATAGCCGCTAGCCGTATACTGTCCTTCAAGGAGATTAACTTTTGTTTGTAGTAAATAATTTGGGTTGAATTTTTAAAAGACAAAGATTTATAAATATAAGGGCATTTAAAAATCCTTCTGTTGTTTTTTTTGTATTGAAATGGTTAAGCTTGTTTGTGTCGATTTTCTTGATTTGATGGTAACAAGCATTTTCCCCTTTTTTTCTCTTTCATCCCCCTCCCCTCTCTCTCCCTGGAATGCTGTCCTGCTTTGCACTGTGGTTGCATGTCACGCGCTGGCAATGATGTCTCGGGCTTCTTGCTGTGCCAAATACCATGCTCAACTCCCCTTCCACGTGTCGCTCTGGTTCCCATACTGCTCCACTCTTCTGTATGTTTGCTTATATGATTTTCCTTCCGAAAGTTCCCATGGTGCACGGTGCTACGCCAGCCACTGTGTCTGCAGCAACAACATCTGCCACAAGTGTTCCCTTCGCTGCAACAGCCACAGCCAACCAGGTTTGCTAATTTACAGCTTTGTTCCTTACAGACAACTTGAAATTGGTGCTTTTAATGAGCATGGGGGATTTGATATTACCTCTTGTTGGCCTACACATTCTCTCTAAGACCTGCAGCGCAGCCTAATAAGCCTTTATCCGTGCTCGAAAGGTGCTGCAGTTCCATTTCTGATGCTAAAAATAATTGACAGTAGAGTTTCTGACTCAGTCTTAACATTTATGGGCCACGCTGCTTGTTTCTGCTCTCAGAGATGTGAAGAGAAAGGGATAACACACGGAACCCATTATTTATTTTTATTTCTGTGAAGCCAACAGTTCCTTTTAGTGCAGAACTCCACTGAAAGCCAGTAAAACCTTTGTGCAGAGGGGTTGCAGGATCACCGTTTTAACAGTCTGGATTTAGCAGTCTGAACATGTTCTGACTCTCCTCTTCCAAGAGCAAAACAAAAACGTTTGAGCATGGGCCACACAGAAACTCCTCTGAAACCTTGTGTTTCAGCTCGGACATGGCCCATTTCTTGTTGCAGCAGGCAGGCTCCAGAAAATGCCCACTAGAGTCTGGTTTTATTTCCAAATAGCTAGCCCAGTTGTGGGCACGATTGGGTGTATTTCAGAGCAGTGCTTTAGTAAATAGGTGATGGAAGGTGCTCCCGGCAAGGCCAGAGGCGATGCTGTGGAGATGAGTGCTCACGTACCAGCTGGAGCTGCTCCGAGAACAGAGCCTGGGCTGTCCAAAGGGCAGAGCTCTCTGGTACGTCTGCTCAAAGTGCAACAGCAAAAACTTTTAAAAGACCCCAAACTGTTTTCTGAGATACACTGGGAAGTTCAAACCGCCTGTGTTAGGAACGCTCAGTTCTGGTCTGACGTGCAGGTGTTCCTCTCGGCTCAGTGGGAATCACACACGTGCCTTTCAGAAAAGGGGACAAAGCATTTTTCCAGTGTGGTTCTGTACGTGTAAATAATTCCGGAGATAAATGCCAGTTTTAAAGGCAGGCTTACCTGACAGAGTCAGCCCCTTAAGTCATTAAACGAATGCCATCATAAAGTCGTTGGGTTTGCAGCAGGACAGGAGGCAGCAGTGCCCGTGCCCTGCTGCCCATGCCCCTCTGTGCTCGGGGTGGATGGGTCCTGCAGAGCCCGGAGCCCTCGGCCTGGCCACGCTCCCGCAGGATTGACTCCGGAGTCTGGCTTTGAGCCCTTCCACCTTTGCGCGTTGAGCACCTCCATTTTGTCCTACACCCAGTTCTACGTCCTTTGTTAACCTTTCTGCTTACTGATCTCTCAAAAATATTATTCCAAAAATCATCCTGTATATAAGCCGCGCACATCCCGAGTCTCAGGAAGGACCTGGATATTTTAATTCCAAAAAATATTTCAGTTCAGTGCCCAAAACCACTCAGGTTCGTCTGCTGAGCAGGTAGACCTTCTGCTCCTCACAAGTGTTTGCTGGGTGACCATGTCACTCATGGATTGAAGCTAGCATAAGACCTACTTGGTAGTTTGAAAAGTGAGTGTCTAGGTGGGGCTGCCTCTATACGTGTCGCCTAAGCCGGCAACCACCTGTATGCCCAAAGTATGTTAATATTTTAATTTATTGCACCATTAAGTGTGTCTCTGTATCCTCCCCAAGTCCAGGGAGTTGTGAGAACAGACCAAGCCACAGGAAAACAGCGTTATTTTTTAAAATTGTCTCTAAGCAACCTTTCCCAAATAGATTTGAGGGAAACTGTGTGTGGTAGAATCCGACCATTTCATGCATATCCTCCCTGGAGCCTCATAACACACTTAGTGCAGTTCTGCAGCCAAACCTCCCTATATACATATATAACAAATATATGTATATACTGTGTGAGCAACGCTGGAATTATTTAATGCCACACGATGCAACGTACGTGCATGCATGCCAAAAGTCTGAAGGTCTGGCCCTTCATCTTCATTGAGCGGTGTTGAAGGCCCTTGGTATGTTCCGACAGCACTATCCCTGATGCTTCTACACAGTGGGGTGCAACAGCCTGGCCTGCAGCAGTAGGAAAAATGGTATGAGAAGCTTCGTTACACTTGGAGCGCATTTCTGTACGATGTTGTGTGGAGCTGCTAGGGGAGGAGAGGGAACAAGGGGTGGAAATACCGACACCAAGACCTGTACACGGTTTAGTTCAGAAGAGACCCCCCCGTTCCCTTCCACGTGTGGATTAACAGGTCAGCGTTAGAGGAAAAAGGGTCTTTTTGAGTGCAGCAGCCGCTGGTGGTCGCACAGATGCCCGTTGTGCCGTGTGCCCCAGCATGTTCCCCTGTGTGTGAGCGTCTCTTTGCCCCCCCCAGCCAGACCTCGGATACAAATCTGGGGATATAAATTTGTCATTTGCGCTGCTGGCAATCTGTTCTGATTCCATACTTTTCAAACGGGAAACCGAGTTGACGGGGCACCTCAAGAGAGCCACGTGCTGAATTCCGTTCGCGCAGGCGAACGTCTTGAGAACAGTTTCACTGCTTTGGGGAGTCTCAGCTCTGCGGCTGATCCACCGCCGTGCCGCAGCAGCTCTTCTCCACAGCTGATTTTCACCAGCCGTGAAAATCAACCTCGGGGCATCTTGGGTTTGGCATTCAGAAACCAAGACAGCGAAAGCAGTGAACGCCTCACAAAGCCAGACCGAAACAAGGCCACTGGAGCATTTGTCATTCCGAACGATACGCTGAAAGCACCGAATTCTGTGTAGGCCAACAAAAAGGGCAATTTTCAATTACTGCAACTGCATGACTTGTAGATTTTTAGCTTCTCTTATTTCCTAAACAACCGGTAATACTTGTTTATATTTGTCAGTAGTCCTTAACACAAAGTTTTCCGGTCTTAAGTTGCTATTGTAGCACTTCAGTTTAACTTATAGTTACAATATAAAATCCACCAACTCACCGCTGATCCTCGCTTTTCCAAACCTCTGTTCTGTAGCAAAATGCTGTGTCTCTGGGTGGGCTCGTTGCACGCGTTACTCACTGTTTGCATTTTTTACCTATAGATACCCATAATATCTGCCGAACATCTGACTAGCCACAAGTATGTTACACAGATGTAGACATTTTGTCATCAAACAGTAAGTTCCCAGTGGGTCATTGTTTGCCGTTTTCCTACCTGGGTGTGTGCGTAATTTGGCTTTCGGGACAGAATGTTTCTGTTTTCTAAGGAAACTGGTAAGATCCGGGGGGAGAGGCAACCTTTGTCCTCATAGCCGGAAATCTAGGTCGGCGTGCTAAGCCTGAGAGAGGTTTTTTTCCCTGTTCCTTCCTATGTGTAACCTGTAGCTTCCAGGTGGTCACGGCTCTGCCCGTTGTCACCAGACACCTGCAGCACGTCACCTCCCCGGGGACAGCTTCTGGTTTCTACCGCCCTTCTCTCCCTCACGCTCCGTTTCTGCTGTGATTTTTGGCAAATGGCTCGGCCATACTGGAATTAGCGGTGCCCTGGCAGTGCTGGGTTAACAGTTGGACTTGATGGTCTTAACGGTCTCTTCCAACCCAAAGGATTCGCTGATTCTATGGCAGCGGCAGCAGGGCCTGGGAGGAGAGAGGGGCACAGGGCTGCTGGGCAGTGCTGGCCAGCGCGTGGTGGGAGCCGTGGGGCTGGGGCACTGTCCCCCGGGTTCTGATCCCGCGGCTGGGGCCTCGGGGACAGCGGGAGGCCGGCGTCTCGTCTGCCTGGATCGCTGTGGAACTGGGCTGTGGAGTGAAGGGAGATCTCCAGGGGGTTGGGTTGAGGCTTCCCTAGTTTCCCGGTGGTAAAATTTGGGCTGATGTGGCGCTAGCAAAAAGTGATGATGTGCTGAAAACGCTTTCTGTGCTTTCTTTCCTAGATCATTACTAAAGAGCAAAGGACAGTGTGTTTGGGTTGGGAAGAGGACGAGCTCATCAGCCATAATGTATATACCGTCAGCGACACCCGAAACTCCCTCAGCAGTAAGACCTCCACGCATTGCATGTTAACGGGATGGACGAGAACGTGGACATCCACTGCACACTGTTGCCTATATACTTTGTACATTTAATTGGTATTTGTGCTGAGGTGATCTTATTGTCTAAAAAACTACAGCATCGTCTCTTTTTTCTCGCGCAGAGGGACGCGTGTGGGTTTGAATGTGCAGACGCCGTCTGCTTCCTACACAATCGCGTGCGTCACCTTGAAAAGACAGACGATGGTGTACCCAGAAATCTATTATGTATTGGTACGTCTGTAGACCAAGATATAATTTTTTTAAAGTAAGTTTATTTCTTTCAAGGTTTACAAATAACAAAGGTGCACCTTGTATTTAAAATTGCCATTATAGACGAGAGCGTGCATGCACAGTAACTTTTGTTTAAGAGTAATATTTTTAATGTAATAGATTGTAAGAAGTGGTAAGAGAGGTATCTGACAGATGAATGTGCCAAGCGAAACCACAACTGTGTCTATTTTAAAGCACATCAATGGCTTTAAGTACCACGTTGTTAAGGATTCTCATGAAGTGCCATAGACTGTACATCCGATCAGAGTATTATTTCTGCAGTGTTATTTTCAGAACCACGTTTTCACTTACTTTCTTAGTACTAATCAGTCGAAGGGCACCGTTCTGTTTCAAACCAAAGCTGTCTCAGAAATGGCCAGACTACTCCTCAGCGTACCCGTGGGCAGCACGGAGGGATGCTCTAGCCGTACAGATTAACCCTGACCGGACATCTATATAAACTACCCTAAGGCGTCGTAGCGTCGTATTTATGCATCTTTTACCGTATAACATGATATACGAAAGGGAAAAGCCATTTCTGAGACGCAGTAGGAAATGTTTGAGGAACTTCTTTTGCTTCTATTTATCGCCTCTGTCGAAAGTCAAAAGGACTATAAATGCTCTGCAGAGATGGGTTTCACTTTTACTTCATCAAAGTCACGCTCCAGGTGGTGACTCTAAACAAAGACGAGAGAAGCACTGACATCAGATGCATGACAAACCAAAATATGAAAACACGGAGATGTTAATTAGCGTAGGAACCGGGCGGGTTAAATACTGGGGTGAGTTTTATATGTGATTTTTTTTTTTTTTCTTGTTGTTGTTGTTCAGATTAACTGCTTATAGCCTTAGAAAAGCCTTTACAAAATAAAAACAAACAAACAAACAAAAAAAAGATAGATGTGCATTCAAGTTTTAAGAACGGATTCATCCAAAGGAATTCCCTCTTGTGGTTTGGATGTTGCAGCTAGTAAAGGATATTTTTGCTCTGTTCAGCAAAGTGCTGACGTGGGGGCCAGGTCACTGGTAGCGTAGCGTGGGGCGGAAGAAGCGCGGGTTCGGTTCTAGAACTCTCCATACTTCCAAGTTTACTGCGAGTTTTTATGCTTGAGAGAGATGCTTTATAGTATAAGAATGACGTGTTGATTTTCCTGATTGTACTGTACATCTATTAAAGCCTTAGATTATTACATTACGGGTTAAAACCCATACCAATGTAATTTCAATCGTGTTAAGAAAGTATAGGTGACTTCACATGTTATTGTAGTTACTTAACATTATAGAATATTACTTATTTTTTCCTTGTTAAAGGCGTAGTTTTTATTTCTTACATTTATTAGATCATTTTCCTTTTCTATTACCAGTTGAATACCATTTCAGTTTATAGAATTTTGTTTTGTTAGAGTTTACTGATGACTTTTTCAAAATACAAAAAAAAAAAAAAAAGGTAGTTTTCTTCATAACATACTCAGTTTTGAATTTACATGTAGGGTCATATGAGTATTCGTATTATTGTTAACTAAAATGATTTCTATTTTACTGATTTAATATTACAATGTAAGAATGTCAGTCATTGTTAGTTCTTGTCTAGTTTTCATTAAAAGAACAAAGATCTTTTATATGGATATCTTATAATTATATAATCATTGCTAAGTAAGAAGTTAAGTTGTTGCTATCGCAACAATCCTGGCAGACAATTGAGTACTATTTTGATGATTTATTTTGTTTGTAATTAGTTATTATGAGAAAATCTAGTTCCTAGATATTAGAATAAAATTTATTTTCTACTGTATCCATTTCAAATGTTAAAATATTGTTTAAATATTTTTTGAAATCCCTGAATATCAGGCCTTGTTATAAATAAGCTGCATAATCAATAGATCAAGGGACTTTTTGTTGATAATCCAAATACTCAAAGTTTACGTAACAAGAATTATAGTGTGTGTGTGCAAACTCTTGAGGGTTGATTATGCTGCAGTTTAGCATGTGGGAACGTATAGAGAGAAGGTTGACTTTTTGCACTTCTGTATATAGTCAAAAAAGAGAGAAACCTGTATAATAGTAAGATCTTATTTTGAATAAAAATGTCTATAATTACAAGGAGTTTTGTTAAGGCTAATAAAATGACAGGCTGAACAAAATTGCTTGCAAAAGTGGCACAGAGTTAGCACTCCATACCCCTTCGAAAAAGTTGCTTTGCTTTATGTGGACAGCTTGTAGTTTGCCAGGATTTTTTCAGCTGGAAAGATATGCCATCCTTCCGAGATCTCATGACTGACAAAAGCTCCACTGGATCAAATCTGCCTGAAAATCATTAATTTAAAAAAAAAAAAAGGAAAAAAAAAAAAAAAAAGGGAAAAAAAAAAAAGCAGGTACTTCAAAACCATCGAGGTGAAATCATGGATCAAATATTCCGTACATTATTCAAAATCTACTGCATGTTTAAAGTATCAAAACCTATATTAAAGATATATGCTATTCAAACCAGTCTCTGACAATTTCAGTGGTTTATTGTTCACGGAAAAAAGAAAAAAAAAAAAAGATTCTTCAAAAGAAATACTGACTTTCACAAAAGAATTAAATCATGGACAGGCAAACCAGACAGCGCACCGTAGCTGTAGTTGTTACGTGGTTATTTTTTATTGCTGGTAGTGGTCCCTGTTCTTTTAGCAGGTGAAAAAAAAAAAGCCAAACCAAACCCCAGCCCTGGGAAATTGGACTGTTTTGATGGGAAACCTTGTTGTTGTCTATGCCAAAGCCGGGGAGGAGACGCGGTGGGGCCGCTGCCGGTCGGGTCTCTCCAGTGCTCACACTGAAGAATTAACCAAGTTGCACTTATTTGCAACCCCGCAACTTTCATCTGCTGAAAGGACAGATGTGCTTGGTTTTACTATTATGTAATCACAGACTTACTTTTTGCTTGTAGTTGCTCCAAATTATGTACTCTGTCCTGGGCTGCAATTTGTTTTTATGCTTATTTTATTATTACTGCTATAGTTGACCTTGCTGTATGGAAAAAAATAAAGTGAAATTGCCCTAATAAAAGTTCTCTTTCTTAATTGCGCTCTTCTCTTACCAGGTTAAAAATCTCACCGCCTTCTTTCCTAAACATTCTGAATCTTGTCTGTGCGGTTGTTTGACCGAAGGGATGTCGTTTATCTGGGGGGAGAACCCTGAGCGCTGGTGTCCGCGGCTTTTTCTCCAGCAGCGCATCGAGTGTTAAATGCGAAAGGGAAAGAAGGGTGAGATGCTGGCGTTAAATCCAGAGGGTGAACGTGAAGCAGCAGGTCACGGAGCTGCCGTTCCCCTCCTGTGGCAGAACTCCAAGAGGGTGGGAGGTCCACAAAGGGACCCTCAACATCTGCCTGGTGCCGGAGCCCGCAGCGGGGGCACGGCGGCTGACGTTAGAGGGAGCCCCGTTTCCACGCGTGGCTGTTCCTCCGTTAGTCTCCCAAAATCACGGCGATAACCCAGATGATTGACTGAAAAATGACGGGTTTAACTCGGGAGGGGGAACGCGGCGAAGGCGTGTTTTCCAGGAGGGTTCCGGCTGTCTCTGTGCCGGTTAGCTGAGAGAGGAGCTCGCGTTTCAGAGGTTTTCTTGCCCCATTTCCCAGCTCCTCGGCCTCGCTCCTGCCGGCTGCACGCCCGGCTCGTTTGCATCCCTGCTTGCGATGACGCCAGCATTTTAATTCATTATTGCATTTAGCTGCTAAGTGAGGAAATAACGTGTCAAGCTGCGCCAGTGTTCTGAACGAGCCAAAATAGCACGACTTTGTTCTCTCTAACGGTTGCGGAAGGCCCTGGAGGTTCCCATGGTCGATCCAGCGGCTCCGGTGGCTGCTGGTGGTCAGCGCTCCACAACAGAGCCGGGCAGGAGGCTGCTCGGTGGCACTGGCCCTGGGCCACCATCCCCGGGGAGGCCGGTGTCACGCAGGACCCCCCACCACAGCCGGGTTGGGTCTGTTCCATCACACCAGGCGGTGCTCAGGCCACTGAGCGGGTACCGAGCGGCAGCCAAGAGAAATCCAACCGCTCCCATGCGGAGGAGAGCCCCGAGACGGAGCTCCTGCCAAAGCGGCGTCGAGGAGCCCACGGCCGTGGCTCCTCGCCGGCCGGGGCTGGGACGGAACAACGGCGGGAGCGGTAACAACAGCTCCAGTGGTTGCTAAACCAGAATGAAAGAGTTTTGTTCAAAGGGGCCCACACGTGCCTGCGGCTGGGCTGCTTTCTGAAATGAGGGGAGGATTCTCAGCCCTTGGGGAAGGAGGAGCAGAGACCTGCAGAGGAGGTTGAGTTGCTGCTGTGTGAT
>JAVSBS010014169.1:20759-43805 GCA_033124195.1 Coracias cyanogaster
GGCTGTGAAGGGCTGTGCCAGGCTGGGCAGGGCAGTGGTGGAGTCCCCATCCCTGGAGGGGTTTCCAAGCCGTGGAGGTGTGGTGCTGAGGGCCAGGGGTTAGTGGTGCCATGGCAGTGCTGTGGGAATGGTTGGACTTGATGAGCTTAAAGGTCTCTTCCAACCAAAATGATTCTAAGGCCGCTGTTTACCTTCATTGCTGGAACCGGCCTGGGAAATCCTGGGATGTTTCAGTTCGTGGCAGTTCCCTTCCCCAGCGCGGCCGTGCCACCAGGGCAGGCTGTGTCTCAGGGACTGTGGGCCAAGGATGCTGGTGTCCAGGGCAGCACCACAGCTCTCCAGCCATGTGTCCCCAGCCAGGACTCGCCCCGTGCTGCCCTGGCTGCCGAACGGATCCCAGACCCTTGGAAATCTTCACCTTTGGTGGTGGCTTGGAGCCTGATGTGCAGATGCTCTACCAGCAAAGCGAGGGGATGGGTACCCTGGGGGTTGGGTTCCACCTCCCCAGCTGGTTACTGGGTGCCATTGGGTGCCCCAGTCCAGAAGAGCTGCTGGAGAGCCAGCTTGCCAGGCCTGCCGCTCGCTGACTCACCAGTGGGTAAATTGGGCAATCTTCTCTTGCCCAATCTGTTTTCTTTCTCAGGAATTCAGCCTTCGCTTTGCTTTCAGGACAGCAAAACCCGAGCCCAGCTGCTAGTTCGCACACGCATCCCTCTCTCTGCTCGACAGACGCTGGTGAGAGCCTTCCTTTTTTGCAAGAAGGGACATGGGGCTGTGCCCGCTGCCCCGGCAGCTGCCCACCCAACCTCGCAGAGCTGAGACCTGCTCCCCACGGCCCCCTCCCACAGCCCAAGCTGTGTCCTGAGGTCCTGCCGACCCCAAATCACTCGCAAGGTGAACGCTGCAGCTGGTGCCCATGAGCTGGTGCAAGATGGAGATGGGGCAGGTCCCGTGCCGCAGGATGGATGCCCCAATATGCAGGCACAGGGCCGTGTCCCACCGCAGCCCCCAGGGAAAAAACTGCCAAAACCCAACTCTGTTTTTCACAAGCCTCTTCCGTGTCATTTCATATTCAGTGCTAAAATGTGGGCCCCGCCACTTCCCGATTTATTTTCTGGCATTTTACATTTTGCCCTGTTTCAGTGACTCACAGGGCTCCCGTTCCCGGTGTCACAGCCCGGCTCCAGGCAGGTTGGTGTCCCTCCAGCCTGCTGTGGACAGACAGACAGACACAGGAGAAGGGACGCTCCTCCAATCCTTTCCCTTTCTTATTTTTTCTCCTTTTTTAGTTCTTTCTTTTTTTTTTCTTCTCCTCCACCCCCCAGCTGACTCCAGGCAATGGTTTGTAATGCTGCAGTTTGAAGGCACCCACTTGTGATGGATAGGCAGCGCTTTCTTGTACTGTATTTGTAAATCCTTTCGCAATAGAGCAGATATTAATAATTATGTGAACCAAACTGCTACTTAAGTGTTTTGCTTTCCAAGTGGCATCAGTTCAGGCTACTCCAGGGCAGAACTTGGTGAAGAATTTGGCTCCTTATTTCGAGCATGCTGTGACAGTCCTCTCATACAAACAGAATTCTGTGTTCGTGGCTCTTTTTTTTTTTTTTTAATCCCTTGTGTCCTACCCTTCTGAGCTGACGACTCATTCTGGGAAGAAATCTGTTAAACGGGGCACGTGACTTTCTCGCAGCACCACTTGCGATGTAGTTTTGAATGGGAACAGGAAGAAATGTGTCAACAACTTCGTGTCTCTTCTTGTCTGGAAAGTGGCATCCCTTGCCAAGCGGGTGCTGCCTGCCAAGCGCATCCCTGCCCCACGGGCACCAGCATCCCTGGGATGCCGCTCAGAGCCCTGCAGACCTGCGGTCCTCGCTCGCGGATGGGGACCAGGGTGCGTGGTGGGGACATCTCCCCCCGATGCCGCCGGCTGGCAGGAGCCGCATGGTTTGCCTCCTGCCGTGCACCATCGAGGGGGAGGTTGAGTCATCCCCTCGTGCTTTAATAGTCCGGAGGAGGCCCAGCTGTCTCCCCGCCGGGCGTGGAGTGTCTGTGCTGCACGGCTCCAGCCCCCATACAAGCCTGGTGGGTTCCCACTTCATCCTTGGTGTCCTTGTTCCCAGGGAACAGCGTGTACCGGCAGCGCCTTGCCGGTCACTCGCTGGCGCTGCGTCTGTTGGGGTTGGTTAATTAGGGCTGAACTAGGGCTGCGTTCACACCTTCTCCATAGGAAAATGGGGAGATGGGTGTTTAAACCATGCCAGAACCTGTACTCTGTTCGGTATTTGTCACAGCTGAGGCGTGTTGGCTTCATGCACCTCTTTTCTTCGAGGCTTGCTCCCGTGGTTGGATCAAGGTGGTTTTGGGAAGGGGAGCGCATCCTCCTCTCAAAGCTGATCCAGGGCAGTTTGGCTGAGCCATGGAGCTGCTGACAGCCCCCCCCGGAAGTTCATAGAATCATTTTGGTTGGAAGAGGCCTTTAAGATCACCGAGTCCAACCGTTAATCCAGCTCAACCCAGCCTGTTAACTGCCAGGTCACCACCAAACCATGTTCCTCAGCACCACATCTCCATGGCTTTGAAACCCTCCCAGGGACAGGGACTCCAGCACTGCCCTGGGCAGGCTCTTAGCTCTGCTGCGGGCAAAGCTCAGGTGCTGAAATGCAGCATGTCAGACCCATGGCCCCAGGGAAGCTGCTGGCTGTTGGCATCTGTGCATAGCCAGCAGCAAGAGGAATATGGATGCGGCCCTGGTGCGGGGATGGGGCCAGTGGGGTGCTCAAGCCCAGACCCCCTGTGTGGTGCTGAGCCCTCGGTACACCCATGGCAGGGACAAGTGGCACTGGATCGGGTCCCACGGGCACAGCCAGTTGTGTAACACCCGAGCCCTTGCACGGGCATTGCCGTGACACGCTGCTGCCTGTTCCCCCAAACAGGTTCCGATCTTTGAATGTTTGTGCAGGGTAAAGAAAAAAAGATAAGAAAATGAACATATACTCCTGAGTTCCAGTATTGGATGGGGAGGACCACGGGTTTATAGAAGTCATTAAAAATATTATTCTGATAGGCAATGCACTGTAATTAATAATAACTTTTTTAAAAGATTGTTTGCAAATCATGTGGGGATTTGTTTTAATTAAGTGTCGCCTTGTCAGACACACGCTGGGTTAGAGCGGCTGCGAGAGCCGAGTGCATCTCTTAATTAGCTGATGAGCTTCCCTGGCTGGCGGGGGCCGGAGCGGGCGCAGGATGCGTGCGGGGCTGCCTCACCCCGGCCGCACTTCGGATTTCTGGGGGGGAGAGGAGAACGGCAGCAGGACAGAAGCTTGATTTACTGCGACTGCAGCCAAGCAAAGAAGTTAAGGTTAAAAAAGCCCTCAACCAACCTACCCAAAGGACAGCCCAGCCCCTCAGCCACCTTTTTTTTTTTTTTAATATATAATGAAAATTTTCAGAGGCCCTTTTAAAACCAGGGTTAAATGAGGAAAATGTTGGAGAGCAGAAGTACAGTGTAGAATTAAGCTTTGGCGAGGAGAAGTTTCTTTTCCTGTTAGTCTCGTTCGTGGGGTTGATGATAGTTTTATGGAGCTGTACGGTGTAATTTATCCAGTCTTTCCTATTTATGGGCACGTTTGAGAGTAAAATGTTGCTAACAGCTTGAAGCACTGCCATGCTCTAACGTTTTTTGTTTTAACACTATCCGATGTGAAAAAATTAATATTTTGACTCAAAATACTGAATAGCAAATACGAATGTTAAAAAATTCGCAGCTCATTTCAAAACGTGTCAAAATTTCCCAGGGAACAGAAACACTGTTGATTTATTTATTTTTTTGGAGAAGCTCTAATCTTGCCGGTGAACTGTGCTGGGCCTTTCAGCAGAACTGTCAGTGACCGGCGAGGCCCTCGGGGTTTTCCAGGACACAGTTCCGCACTGACTCCCCATTCCAAGAGGAGAACACCCTCATTTTATTTTTTTGGGGGGAAAGCGCTTTCAGGCACAACTCGCTTTCAATATCTAACATTTTCAATAGATGTGTGATGGTCTCCAGAGGTACCGGATCCTGGCCAGCACCATCAAAGCTGCTGATGGGCAAGCACAGCCTCTGGTAACCAAGAGCTGGTGCCTTATTTAAACAGCCCACTTGTCTCCTATGGCTGAAAACTCTTCCGTTTCCTGTGGTTCTGATAAGAGTTTAAAAACTTCAGCTGTGTGACCTTCCAGCTTCCCAGGGAGCCTGCCCTGCCCTCGCGCTCGGGCTGCTTCACTTGTCGGTCAAGTACTATGAAAATGCCAAGCGTGGGTCTGGTTTCCTTCTTCAGTGCGCCAGAGGAATCTGTGCGGTATTCCAGTAATTTAGAAAAAAGTCATTAATTATTAAGCAGGCGTGTATCTGGGGTCAGTGAGATAACTGAGCTTAAGAGATTTAAGTCTGTTTGCAAAGCTGTTTGTGCGGAACATCCATTTCTGCGGAGCAACCTATTGTGGAGGGAAGAAAATTTATAAAGAAGTTCCAAAATGTCAACAAAGGCTCTGATGTACAAATTCCTTCTGTCTGTGAATCCAAACAATCCAAACTATACGAGCAGCCCAAAGTTCAGATAAAACAGGACCCACTTGAGACCACTTTTCTCAGCCTCTGGAAACCAGTTGGGATTTTTCAAGAGTGAAAATGGTTTGATCTGCCTGTGAAGCGCCAGGGTGAGCCCAGCCCCGGGAGCTTCATGGCCGGCTGGGGCTGGAGGTGCTGGGGCAGGGGTCCTGCTGACTCCAGGCTCTGCCCTCCCATGGGCCACTGCGTCCCCTTGCCCCACAGCCAGAGGCCAGGAGCTGGGTGATGGTCCCATCCCATGCCCCGGGCAGGAGCAGAGCCTGGCCATCCACCCCACATGCCCTCGCTCCGGCCAAGTGCAAGGTGTCCTGGGCGAGGAGAGCGGCAGCTGCTCCCTGCATCTTCTGGTCTTGGTAGTGTCTGCTGGCACTCAAACCCCTAATAGCCTGAGCAAAATTAGCTTTACTGGGAAAGCGTGTGTGCTTTTGCTCTTTGCTTCTAATGCATCAATTAAGCTCTGTGTCATCTGGGGAAGGCGCGGGGAGGTGCTGAGGAGAGTGGTGCGAGGGGAGATGCTGAAGGGCTTCTCGGGTGGCCTGAGCCGAGCCTGTTTGCCTCACTGTTTGAGCACTGCATCTGTATCAGAAAATTAGCTTGTTAACCAGGTTAAACCCCCCGGTGATGCTGCTGTTCCAGCCAGGTTGGGAGCAGACCCTGGCATGGGACTGTCCAGCAGCCTCCTCCACGTGTGCCGATGGCCAAGGCAGCAGGAGGGGGCCGGCGTCAGGCCACTCCGCTCCTGCTCCTGGGCACCGAGTGACCACCTTGGCCTGCGGATGCTGTCTGGAGCAAGAGGGGTGGCTGGGCTCTAGTTACAGAGAGGATCGGGCTCCGCTCTGCTTTAGCAAGAGGTGAATTGGTGATGGGGGCTTCCCGCTGTCAGGCCCACAACTCAGCACCTGCACGCTTGAGTCTGTGCTGAGTGCCCATGGACTGCGCTGCTGGGGAGTTACCTTCATCCTGTGCTGAAGGGCTCCACAAATGGCATGGAGTATGTCCCAAGGGGTTTATGTTTGGTGCCAGCTTGACCAGAGATGCTGTAGAGAAGCCAGGATCCCTGGAGAAGACCCCGCCTGCCCTCCTTCAGTCCTCTTCCATTTCAAAGAGGAGAAAATAACCGTCAAGCAGCTGCGGTCAGGCTGCAGCGGCAGCAGAAGGCACCAGATAGAGTCAAATCTGTTTCCTGCCCGGCATGACCTGTGGCAGCCTGGCCGGCTCCGGATGCTCAGCAGCTGGAGGAGCCGAGGGGGTTTCTTGAAATGACTGAGCTGTGCACCGCAGCCCTCGTCCTGCCGGTCGCTCCTCCCCGTCCTCCCAGTGCCAGCAGC
This sequence comes from Coracias cyanogaster, assembly GCA_033124195.1. Classification (NCBI taxonomy): domain Eukaryota; kingdom Metazoa; phylum Chordata; class Aves; order Coraciiformes; family Coraciidae; genus Coracias; species Coracias cyanogaster. The sequence goes on from JAVSBS010014169.1 coordinate 26,700, forward strand.
AAGGGCCATGACACTCAAATGTGGTCTCCAGGGAGAAAAAAAGAATCTGGCTACACACACTCTGAGGACAACCAAGGATTATTTGAATGAGCCAGTAATGCTGTTTCCTTGTTTGCAAACTGGACTTCTGAGGGGTTTTTTTCCCTTCTCTGGTTCCTTTTTCCTCCTCTTTGTTGCTCCCGTTAGAGGAGCGGTGAGCAGTGCCCTCTGCCCCTGCCCACCCGGCCCCGCACCGCACGATGCCAACCCCTGCACTGGACCTCAGTTTGTGTTTGCGGCTGTTGGGTCATCAATAAGAACCATTGAATGTTAAAGTTCTATTCTCCCTCTGTGACGGGTTTAGCTCTTTTACAGCCCTTTGCATTTCTAGATTTCCCAGTGTTTTTCCAGGGTGGTTAAGTCTGATTATCCTCGGCTCCCTCCTAGGAAGCTGGAGCAGGGGCAAGTGAAGGGACTCGCACCCTGTCCCAGCAGGTCCCAGCTAGAGGAGAGCTCCGGGCTCCCCTTCGGCAGCCTCCTTTCCTCCCACTAGCAATCCTGCCTCCCCTTCTCTGTTGGAAAAGCCCTGCATGGCCACATGGGAATTAATTCTTCTTTTAAATGAATCATGCTAAAAAATTCATGAGCAGGAGCGGAAGGGTTGTTTTTTGGAAGCCTTGCCTGCAGGATCCTGGCAAAGTAAACCCTGATCCTGCCTGCCTCCTGCAGCCGGCAGAACCCTCGATGGGCTTGCTCCTGGGGACCTGCTGCTTCATGGGCAGGGGCCTCCCTTCCACCAGGACCAGCCGGTGGGGTGGCCGGTGAGCCTCCAGCACCTGGGATGGGGGATGCTGGAACAGCCACACAACCACGGCTCTTTGGGGTCCGTACCCCTTCTACAACATGTTGCCGAGGGAAACGCGAACACAACCTCTTCCTGATTTGCCCTAGTAAAGAATGCTGGCTCCTAATCAATTTTCCTTTTGATTTGAGTCTTAAATTGGCTTCTCCAATCAAGTATGTTATCTTTAAAGAAAGAAAAAAAAAAAAAACCAAACCAAAACCACCTCCAGAAATCTTCTTGCCTAAGGGGTGAAGAGGAGCATGTAGTGGTTTGTTTTCATAGGAAAATCAGTCTTTGTTCAGAGAATGGATCAAACATGCAGGGACTTTGACTTGGATGAGTTAACCAGGCATTTAGCAAGACTTTTATAATGTGTGTGTGATTTCCAATGAACTGCATGAGGAGAAGTCACCAAAACCATGACTGGCAGCAGCAGGACCGCGTTTGGTGAAGCAGGTTGGCTTCAGTATTTGGCATGGTCCTGCCCACAACCAGGAGCTTGCCCGTTTATTGCAAGAGCTCGCATGTGACTTCAAAATATGTACGTTTATGCAGTAAATAACTACATCTGCTTGGAAAAAACCCCGTCTGTTTACCTCAGGCAGCATTCCCATCTATATTTAACGTGAAATTGTTGCATGAATTGGGTCACCCTGTGACCAGCTGTGGGACTCCTGTTTGGTGGGCTGGTTTCTGAAGCCGCTGGTTGGCTGGTGTCTGTGCCGTTACCTATCGCCGAAGGGTTCTCTGCACCACAAGAAGCCCAGTGGGCTCTGGGGCAGCTCAGGGTGCAGTTCTTGGTCTAAGCTCAAGCCGTCGCCGTTAGTTACCCTGTTTCTTGGCTGCTTTCCTTTGCTTTGAAAAGCATCTTCCACGCAAGGCTGTTGCTACATTTCCAATCCCTTCTATGCTCATCCAAACCCTCTTCTCCCTTACTCAGAACCCCAGGAATGCTACTCCTCTTCCTCCCTGCCCTGACCACCCTGTGGAGGGTCCTGGGGAGAGCCCACAGGTCGGTTTCTGAGCTGGGCACCTCCGGGGATACCTGAAAGCTGAGAAATTCACTTTTTCTTGCCAGTAATGCAGGGAGGGAGGTGAGATGGACTCCCAACTGGAAAATGCCTTTCCCACCCTCCTCTGTTGAAAACCATCCCACTGTGAATGTTAATACTTTTTCCGCAGCTCTAGGAAATGCAATAATAGGTTGCACATTCAAACCAGCTGCTCGTTTATTTTTTCAACTGCCTCTGAAAAATGCTTGTAATTAGGAAAAATCTATAACAAGAAGTACAAACAAATCAAAGTCTGTCATTAGCCAGAAAGAGTCAGCTCTCTGCCTTAGCTATGGTTTTATTAAATTAGAATAATGAAGCAGAAGCTATACAAAGGAAAACAAGCACTTGGGAAAGGTCTGAAAATATACAGCCGTCAGTTTAGAAAACATGTTTCCAAATGTAAACGTGAAGCTGTAAACATGTTAGTGTTGTTCTAATACCTCCTGCTGTGAGGCTGCGGGAACCTTAAAGAAATACCCTCTACAAGGGAAACAGGAGGAAATCTTCTGCAGTGCTTTAAATTCAGACTATGGCACTGGCGGAACTGGTCCCAGAGCAGATCCCCCCAGGACTCAGAGTTGACTCCGGGGTGTACCCATCAGCAGTGGTGCCAGCAGAGCTTGGCAGTGGGCAGCTGGTTTGAGGGCCAGTGGAAAGGCTGAGCTGTGCGGGACGCAGTGGTGGCATTATGGATTTACCTCCTCTCCTTTGGGATTTAATCCCCCTGCAGAAATGCTCTGCTCATGCACAAGGGGTGTTGCGGAGCGATGCGCGTGGGAGCAGCTGGGACACAGGGCAAGGAGAGGAGGGATGTGCTGGGGTGAGGGAGAGAGTTCCCAGGGCATATGCACCCTGTCACACCTATGGTTAGAGCTTCAGGACAGGGACACGCTTCCAGAGGTTTGATTTCTGCAGGAAAGGTGTTTTCCTGGCTCTAGAGCAGAGCAGGCTCAGAAGCTGGAGCCTGCACATGTTTCCGTTCGTTGTCTGTCTCCGCATTTGCTTCATACGACGCCTGGACACAGAAGCGCTGAAGAGCTCTGTGGCCCAGGGACACGACACAGGCAGGCTGCTCGGGGATGCTGCTGCCCAAGGACCTGCTTTCTTGCAAGCGCTAGAATAAGCCAGTTCTGATGTATTTCACTGTTCCAAAGTTCATTTTTTCCCATCCGTTTATTTTAATAACTGCCATACGGTCAACTGTTGCTTTCAAAAACAAACCAAAACTGACCTTGCCGTTATGAGGAGAAAAATACTTTCAAAAACCTTCACCTGTGCGTTTCAGTTGTGAGCTGGAAAATAAAGCTTGCCCTTAATGCTCCTTAAATCGAGGTGCTGGGGGTCGGGGCACCCCGTGGGGCAGGTGGGCAGGACTTGCTGGGCCCGCTCCAGGGCCTGGGGCAAAGCTGGTGGCCCTGTGCAGGACCGGGGTCAGGACCCCGCAGGTAGCACCCCTAGGTCCAGATGACAGCCAAAGCCAGGCTTGGGGCTTGTCAGACTTAGGAGCATTGGCACTGGGGATGGTGACCTCGTCCTTGTGCGCGGAGCTGAGGTCCCCGTCCCCGAGTCCACGACAGTGGGTCTGGTTCAAGAGATGAGTTTTAGTCATAATTATTTATGATTTATGCACCCGGACCGTGACACCGTGATGTCTGGGGCCTCAGTCTGTGGAACAGAAGCACATGTTGTTTGGTTGTGGTGCGTTTGCAATGTGGTACCCACGTCAGCTCACATGTGTGCGGGTATTTACCCTCTGGATGCAATCCTGCTCCCGCGCACGGAGAGCCAGGACCATCCAAGCCGTGGTAACCGGGCTGGCAGCTTCCTCCTGCTGCCATGAGCAGCAGCACTTGTGGCGGTGTTGAGGTACAACAATAAAAATAACTTGTTTTGGAGTTTGAGCCCACACTGGGCACACAAATCCATAATCTGGGCCCTGCCACCTCATCTAAACATTTTCTGGTTGGTGTGGGCTACAGGTGACATCCATTGCATGCCCTTTGGTCTATTCCCTGGACAAGCCTCTCTGTGAAGAGGGGCTGCAGACAGCTCTCCAAAGGAATGTTTGTTTATTGCTTCAGCGCCAGCCACAAAAAAAAAGCCTAAACCGGGATAATTGAATATTCATCTTCTGTGAATTCTATTAAGTCTGCGCTTCGTGTTCTGAAGAGCAAAATAATTGTTGTAATTTCATTTAAAAACCTAAAGTAAATAACCATGAGCCTGTCATTTTTCTGTGTGTTTTCACTGAAAGGAAATTCATCTGCCTGCCGACTTTCATTATGGAATGATCAGTGGGGCTGCTGGAAGAACAGTGTATTTATTTTTACATTTCTCTGCAAAAGCCTATTTACTCTAAGTGGCACAGTTAACACTGCCAGGGATTTCTTTGTCCTGTTTAAACAGCCTTTTAAAACCCAGCATTAATTTAAACAAGATAATGTAAATTAAATTACGGGGCATGGTGCAATTCAGTGTCCCCCCTTCAAAGGCTTGGCCTTTTTTTTAAACAACCCCTGAGGAGAGACACTTTAAAGTTAATCAGTGCTAAAAAAAAGAGATAATTTTAAAAATCAGGTTTTACCCACTAGGGAAAAGCACAGAAAGTAGGTGAAATTTAAAATGTGTAGGTCTAGGACCTGATGTGTGGGATCTCTGCAGCAGCGGGACAGATGAGCACGGCTCAGGGAGAGCTGATGGAGGAGCTGGGTGGGTGGGTGGGGGGTCACCAGCGCTCCCCTGGAGCGGCCCTTCGGGGAAAGCAGCCGGGTAACGGGGGTCCTGGCTGGAAAGGGCACGCACTGGCACTCCCTAGAATCATTTAGGTTGGAAAAGACCTCTAGAATAATCTGGTCCAGCCTTTATGCAGCATCTCCCTGACCCCTAGACCATGTCCCGAGGCACCACGTCTACCTGTTTTTTGGACACCTCCAGGGATGGCGACTTCACCCCTGCCCTGGGCAGCCTGTCCCTGGCAGCGTGTGTGTTGTGTCCCCGGGGTTGTCTCCCGGTAGCTCCACAGGGGCTTGGCACTGGAAGGTTGCCTGTGGGAGGGTTGCAGAGAGTCATCTTTATGCTTCTACGTGGGAGATGTGAAGGAAGTCTCCGTATCTGGGGTTTTTATCTTGCCCCCTTATCTTCTCATCGGTGTTTACCAGACACGCTCTTTTCTCATGGAAAAGAAACTCCAGTTTTCAGCTCTGGGGTCATTTGGTATCTGTGTGGTGGAGACACGAATCCCTCTGGCCGGGGGCCTACAGACGGTGTTTATGCAGCGGAACGGTGATGGGGGTGGTGACACCGGCGTGTACCTTTGCTCTTGCACGCTCAGGCTGAATGTCTCCCGGGCTCCTCTGCACCAGCAGCAACCCGCTTCTGCACAGCAAGACCGGATTGATTTACAGCTGACATCCTGGGTTTGGCTCTTTTTTTTCACGTGGAGAGTTGGAGGAAGGGCTGAGGAGCCCACGCAGCTGCACAACCTGCAGCTCTGCTGAGCAGACTCCCTGCGCTGGTGCGTGCTGCCAGGAGAGCTGGGCAAAGGGTTGTCCCCTCCGGGTAGCAAACCACCCTGGCTTTGCCGGGCGAGCGGTGTTGGGCAGGGAAGCAGGGATGCCCTCCTTGCTGACACAGCCTTGTCACCTTTCCTCATCTCCCTCCTGGGCTGCTAAAACTGATGGGTTCTATGGCAGTTGGTTGGGTTGATGGTAAGGAACCCTCCTGAGCCCAAGCCCAGGGTGCAACACCCCAGAGACACCAGCAAGCGCTTCTGGGCTGCATCCCGACACGAGCTCACGGCCCCCTTCAGCATAAACTGATGATGCTGTTTAAGGGGAACTTGATTTGGGTGAGAAATCCCCAATCCTCTTGCAGAGGCTTGTTACTCTGGGGAGACACTCTGGAGAGTGTCGCTGGGAGAAGCCCTGCAGTCGTGGTGCTGCAGCTGTGCCAGGGGAGACTTGCCCAGCCTCTGCTGGAAAGCAAGGCAGGGACTGACACACCAGCTGCCAGGGCAGCCTCGGGGAAAAGGAGGTTGAGGCTCTTGCTGCTGGAGGACCTTGCAGCTTGCCATGGTTCTGGAGCAGGCTGCCAGACACCTGCACCACCGTATCTTCTGGAAATAGGTCCAATAATTAGACCTGTCCTTTTACATAAAATTAGTCCTGTTCACTTAACCACCAAATTACGACTTCAGAGATTCAATCTCATTATTTGGCCAGTAAGCTTGGCAGGATGATCCCTCTTCTCTCATTAGTTTACAGAAGTGCTAAGCCTGTGCCCTGGCTGCTATTTTCTCCGCTGCAGCAGGGACAAGGGGGATTTGGCAGGGTTCCTGCGGCAGCCTTGGCCAAACAGCTGAAGCCTCATTAGCACCTGTACCAGGGAGGTTTTTATTTCCATTAAGCCAGTGTGGAGGGTGCCTTCCTGCTGGGCACAGCGACAGCACGGCAGGAGATGGAGTCGTGCTCCTCTTCCCTCCAGAGCCCCCTCATCACTTAGCATCTACTTAAACTGGCTGCCAGAACCAGGCTGAGCCACCAACGAGCTTGTCTGGGGCTCTGCCCCTGCTTCTCGGGGCCAATGCTGGCACCCCAGCAAGCCTGGGGACACGGCGGGGACAGGTACAACCTGGCCGTCAAGTTCCCAGCCAGCACAGGGCAAAAAGCCTCAATCTTAGTTTGCATGGAGGAAGCCAAGGAGAACCAGGGTGCAGGGCAACCCTTGGGCAGAGCCGGGCTGGACGGCGGCACGTTTGGCAGGATAAGTGCCTGCTTGGTTCTGCATCTTTGCACCAAGACCACACAAATCTCCTATAAATGTCGCTAGCTTAATTAGTGAAGCTCACTCATCTCCTGCTGTCATTTCTTCTCAGTGACTCAGGCTGAAGGAATTTTTTTCCCTCTTGGTCCCCTGGCCCCTTCTCATTTAGAGATAAGGGGAAAACCGGACAGTGGCAACGCCCAAGCTCTTCCATAGAAAGGGAAACATCAGCAGAAGTATCTCGGTGGTGTTTCCTCTTCCAGACTTCAGAGTGTCAGTAAGTCACACTCTGTGGCTGGGTAAAAGGACACCCCAACCCCGAAACGATTTGTATTTATGGCGTAGAGTCACATCACTGTTGTTTCCCGTCAAACTGCAGAGTCAGAGGGAACCTTCCCTTTCCTTCACATTTACAACTGTGGCAAATCACGATTTAAAAAATTTATGATGATGTGCAGTGATGCCGTTTCTTAAAGGTCAGGGATACAGAAAGGGAAAGGAAGGCAGCTCTGAGTGGTGTAGAGTGGCTAAGCCAGGTCAGGAGGCTCTGCAAGGGGGTAAACCCATCGCTGCCCTTCCTTTGCGAAGGCACGGGCAGCTGGAGGTGGAGCTGGATGCTCCAAAGAGCAGGAATGGCCTGAGCAGGCAGCCGGAGGGAGAGGGTGCGGGATGGATTCCCAGGAAGGGTGCTGGGGTGATCCTGGGTCCCCACGAGCCACACTGCCATTGACACGTCCCCTCTCCCCTCTCTCACAGCAAATACAGAAAGAAGCTAAAACAGGTTACAGTAAAGCAACCATTGGTGTGGACAAAATATCCAGCTGAGTGGCCTAAGTCTAACTCACCCCTGGAATTTTTGCAAAGTGATGGACGATTACATGGGATTGCATGGGATCCATTACATGGGATCCATTACATGGGATCCACCACAGCTGCCACCCCAGCGCTTCCCGGCAAGCTCTGCGTGATGATGCTGGTCCTGTTCACGAGGGACAAGTTTCTCTTAAGAAACCCTGCATCAAACAGCAGCATATTTGGTATTGCTCCTTATCCAAGACCTCTCTGCCATTCAGGGGGTGCAGCTTTTCTAGCTGCCCCCATTTATAATTGCTCTCAATTTTACTTATATTAAAAATAAAAGTGGCAAACGGAAACTCACAGAGGGCTTTTTGCCCTTCCACACCCAGGTTTGCTATGGGTTTAAGTCAGTGCTGGTCTGACCCCCCCACACCCCCCATTAAAATCACCCCCTCTTAAAATCAATCATTAATAGCTTTAAAAGGTTTGTTCTGCAACAGCCGTAATTGCTCATGTTTGAACATTAACAGAGGGATTTTTCCTTAGCAGTGGGTTCTTTCAGATAAATTCTAGAGATTATAAAAAAGATTATCTATGCCAATGATTTGCTTTTTTTTCCAGTGCATTTTTAGACGAGGCTCCTGAAATAAGCTCCTGAAGCTCCAATTTTAAAACCCAAAGGTTAATCCTTTAAGAGCTGAATAAACAATCATTAGTGGGATGGAAGGCATTAGCGTGTTGCCCGCAGAGGCTGAACGGCAGGAGGGAAAGCGGTACCCACAGCTGGCCTTGCCTGGGCACGGGGAGCCTGGCCTGGGCGAGTCACGATGGCTTCTAGGCAAAACAGCCAAATCCTGAAAGCAGGAAAGAGCCAAAAATTCACTTGAGGGGATGGAGGGTCTGCTGTTGTTTCCTGAAGCGTTTCAGGGGAGCGCTGGTGGCTTGGATGGCTCCACACCTCGTTTGTCTCCATCTCCCGAAGGGTGTCTGTGGCCAGCACCTGGTCTGGGGAGATGCTTACAAGGCTGGGAGGGTCCGTGCCCGCAGGAGGGCAATGCCGCGCGGGAACAGACCTGCGAAGCACGGGGGAGGTGGGTGCTGGGATGACTGATGGCTAAACTGACCTTTTGCGGTAATGGTGGTGTCACTGGATACACTCCAGGGATGAGCTGAGTTTCTTCTGCATGGGGTTTGTCTGGGGAAGGGTCCCCGGCAGGCGGGCAGGGGAGGCATCGCCGGTACCCCAGCCGGGTGGGCATCTGGAAGGAGCTTACATGCAAAACAGTTGCACACAGTAGATGGTACAAAATCCAAAAGTGACTTGTTTGGGGTGGAACAGGAGGCAAAATCAGCGACATAAGGAACAGAAGCCCAAATAAATCAGATGCATTGAGAGACCTGATCCTGGCGGGATTTGCTGAAAACAGGGGGGTTCTGATGGGGATGAGCAAGGAGGTACAACAGCCTCCAGCCAAGGAGGGACAACCCATAAGGCTGCAGGGACCAATGCAGTCAGTAACGGCACTGTGCAGAGTCGCCTCAACATTCATCCCTTGGCCTGAAACTGGTACCCGACCTCTCGAGGGAAACTGGAAACCTGTCTGGTTTAGCCAGGACTTTCCCCCACCGTGCTCAGCTCCCGAAGAGCACTCCTGTTGCGTGTCCGCATCCATGTGTCACCTGGTGCATGTGCTAATTTTGCTTTGCAACATCTCAGAATGGATTTGTATTTATTGTTTTTATGTTTTGTGTACGGTTAACGTGCCTATCAGACTTGTTTTAGAATAGCTCAGATGCACACCGGGTGAGACTATCTGTATCGGGACCTTAAATACGGGAGGCGGGGATGTGGGGACAGAAGGGTCCCTCCAGCCGTGCTGCTGCCAACCAAGCGCTTCAGCTTTTGCAGCTTGAACTGAAGCTGTTGCTTCAGCAACTGCACATTGAATTAGAAACGGCCTTAGTAATGATTGCCAGGGTATTTGTTTCCGGTAAGAGCTGAGCTGGCGTTTCTTTGTAGTGCACGATTAGCTTTCATTAAGCTTTTTTATTTCAGGTACTGACGTATCCCTTTGTTTGTTCCCCAGCATCACGTCCTTCCTAACTGTCACGGGAGCTGTCAAATTGTACCTCAAGTGGTTAAACGCACGCTGAAGTTTCACTGAGCTACAGAGAGCTCTGAGACATGGCCAGGAAAGCGTTCGGCTCGCTCGGGTTCAGCCCAGTGGCAGGACAAAAACCAGCTGAGAGCATCCCAGTAATGAGGCGACTGCAGCCCACGCAGCAGCTCCTGGAACGAGGAATGGCTCCGGGAGAGACAAAGAGCTGCAGGATAATGAGGAAGGGAACAATAGCAGGAGGAAGGATGAAAGGGTCTGGCCACAGGGCCACCAGAACAGAGGTGTTGCTCAGGGTGCTGCTGCCCTGACCAGCTTCAAACCCATCGGAAGAGGGTACAGGAAAAAGAGACTTTTAACACTTAGCTTGAACGCCTGTCACTTTTTTGTCATTGCCGTATTTTCAGGTATTCGCAAAATAAAATAAAATAGAGTACTGGCATCAGGACAGCTAAAAATCTCGGATTCATTATGCAGCAGCACAAAATTGAATAATTTAGTTTCCATTTCCATGACTGGTATTTTCGAGGCCCTTCCTTCCCCAAATGAAACACTTTGGGAAGGAATGCGAAGGAGGACAGCTTTCAAAAAGGCAGACTGATGGAGAAAGGGGCAGGCGGGGCTGATGCTGTGGGCAGGCAGGGCAGAGGACATCACAACCACCCAGGGCTACTGGGGAACCAGCTGTGACACATGGGCAGGAATCGCATCTTCTTCTTGTCATAAAACCAGGGCCAAAATAGATCCTTGGGATCCATTAGAAAAACCATTGACTGGTCATTACTGGTAGCTTTGGACCCTCACACTGAAGTACAACTAAAATGCAGTCAAACTTTAACACAGCCCCCCGCTAAACGGAGCCTGTGCCATAAGCAGAGACCTGGTGACCAACGTCGAGTTACGCTGACAGCCTCCGAAAACACAGTTCTGGGATTAGACACTCAGTATGTCCATGGTCAAACGCATAAGCCCATAACTGCTGCTGCACAGCAAAGCAAGAGGGTTCATGGATGTTAGATTTTTATCCACGTGGAAGCAACAACCCAACAGAATTCAGAAGTTCCATGTTTTCCAGTGAACTAACGGGCATTACTTCCAGTCAGAGCAAGGCAGTGGCTCCAGCTCCGGGAGCAGCAGGAGCCCAGCCTGGAGAGGCAGGTGAGTGGTCAGACAAGCTGTGGGCTGCAGGACGGTGCTCGCCCTTGGGAAACGGGCACTGCCAGCACCCGGCCGAGCCCTTGTGTGCATCAGACCCAGCAGCTCCCATCGGACCAGGGGCAGGCAAGAGATGCCTCGGCACAGAAGATGATGAGTCACCCACTCCAGCTCCAGCAGGATACTTGCACAAGGTGAGATTTCCACAGGAAATGAATCCTGTGCGTGGGTATATGGCGTGTTCCTCCTCCTGTCTAGATCAGCTGGTGTAGAACTGATCAGGAAAGAAAATGTGGGTACAGAGTAAAGAAAAGTGGAAGGACAAAAGCTCAGAAGGGCTCCAGTGAGTGGTTTTTGCTAAGAGCAGCAAGAGGTCACCTCCACAACTTCTGAATTGTGGCTGTTGCTACCCCTGGTCTGTAGAAAGGCGATGTGCTGGGCTTTCACCTGGTATTGCATTACTGTTCTCTGATTTCTGAATCTTTTCTTTTAAAAACTATGTTCCAGATCAGTTTTGACACCTTATTTCCAGTGTTTCAAGCACAGTAGGAAAGTTTAGCACCTGCAGACGTTGCCCGAGTTTAGCTTTCCTATTTTTTCAGTGTTGATAAAATTTATTTTAACCAAGTAGATGACCTGATCAAATACGATATTAAAACATGAAGAAGCAATTTTGCCCACATTGGAACACATTGATAAAGAAATACCAAAAGGGTAATTTGCTTGCAAATCCAGTATTACCATACTTTCTATTATCTGCTACTAGCAAATGATGTTTACCATTGATACCATTCAATGGTGATGCAACTGCAGGTACTTTCTGGATGACATTAGACTTCCTCCGTTCCAGCGCTGGTGCAGCCTCCAGCCGTGCCCGCAGCAGGACTGCTCTTGCCGCAGCCTTGTGAGCTTCGGGAAGCGTGTTCAAATCGTCTCCCCCTGCAAACCAGCGTGAAGCCAGGCTCCAGCGCTGGGGACCAACGCCTGTGAATGTGCAAAGGGGTTGAGATCCAGTTCCTCTGAGAGCATCTGCTGAGCACCCTTTGCACATCTGGAGCTGGCCAGGGAAGCAGCGGGTGCCATCCCACCTTGGCCACAGGACAGAGGGCCACTGCTTTCATGTCCCTGCCTTGGGTGGGAGTGCAGGACTCATCCCTCCCTGTGCCCGTGCTGCAATTCCAGCAGAGGCTGCGGACATGGAGGGAGGCAGGACCTGCTCCTGCATGCCAGGGGGTCCCTGCTTGTTATTACTGCTCAGGGTCATTGCCAGGACATCTCCTTACACAGACGGTAAATCGTTGCTGTCAGCACCAATCATCCAGCAGGGTGAGTTTTCCAGCAAATGCACCATTTGCCTTGGCCACAATGCCTTTCAAGATCAAGAGATGCCCTTGAAGATCAAGAGATGCCCTTGAAGATCAAGAGATGCCCTTGAAGAGGCACCACTGGCACCCAGGGAGCACAGGTTTGCTGCAGCCAGACCAGAGAAAGCCAAGGGCTTTGCTGCACTCTCTGCAGCCTGAAGAACATGCTCACTCTGCTGATTGCTGAGCTGTAGCTGTCGGTACGGATGCCTAACCATACCTGTGAGCCATATGTACCTACAGCAGGCAAGACAGAGCTGAAACCTGCCCGGGAGGTGAGCAATGAGGACATATGCAAAACTCCCAGACTCTGAAGAGCAGTTCTGAGGAAACATGGCTCTCCCTTTTCCATCACTCAAACTAGGATCACTGACATGGAGTGCAGAGTTATCAATGCTCTTGGAACCACCTGGAAACCCCTGGCAGCAGCAGGGTTGTGCACGAGCAGGGCTAGGAGAACCCAACTGCCAACCCCACTGCAGGCTTTTGTCCAGGTAATGGAGAAAAACACAAGAGACATGGCTGAAAAAAACCCAATCAACCCATTACACAGATGGACACGACTGGACATATACTCACTGGCTAGCTCCAGTGAAGATCAGCATTAGGGCTTGAAACAGCATCAGGGTGAGACATGGTGCTGCTGCCCAGGGGCTCGGCTGAGCGGGGAAATTGAAATTCAGCTTTGCTGTGGTGGTACCACGGGTGTGGTGTGCAGAAGGCTTTGGGTGAGCAAGAGGAGCCGGGCAGGGCTGGCAGGAGGCACCTGCAGAGCTTCCCTGCCATGGCTGGGTGGCCACGTGGAAATGGGAAAGCCTGTCCCTGTACCGCAGCGGGATACACTCCTGGGATGCTTCAGCTGTAGCCTCTCGGAGGGAGCGCTCTGTTTGTTCCCCTCGATGCGTTAGGTAGCGAGTACTTAATTGAAATAATTTTGTCTCCCTTGGTACGTGATCTTCACTGTTTCCTGTGTGTTGTCCTGGCCGTTTGAGGAAACTCTGTAATGTGAGTGTTAACACACCATTAAACCTTCTCCGTAGAATTGTCTGTCTTAGCTAGTAGCTGAACACAAGATCTTTTCTACTGAGAATAGTAATTTCAATTTAAAATGGCAATATAGCAAGGAGGCAAGATGCTCCCTGCTGTAATTAGAACAAGTTTTCCAGTAGTCAGAGTTATCTTTAGACTCTGGAAGTGTAGTTGCTCTACCAGGATTAATAAGTCAGCTCTGCTAACTCTATTTACTGCTGTGTTGGTATCACGGGGGCATCGCAGTGGCAGCGCTGATCAGAAACTATTTACATATCCTGAGATACAGCAGGCACTCCGAAACATCACTTTCATTATTCTTGATGGTTTATAATATTAATAAAGGCAAAGAGGGAGAAGAAAAGACGTAGAATATTCGTCCCTGTGGATGTGACAGTCATATCAGATACTCGCCAGGGCCCTATGGCCCGAGCGCTCTGAATTCCCGCGCTGGCCACTCACCACGTTACCCACCGCTGGTTATAAAATTATAATCTTTTGCACGCACAGCATCGAGTCGCTCCAAAGATCACACCCTGTTGGGACTCTGCTGCTCCTCGGGGCTGACACTATGCCGTCTGCAGATCTATTTAATTAGCCCGTGAAGAGCTTTTCTTTTCAAGGCAGCAAAACGTCAGCCCGGGCACTCTCGACGCACACCGGGGCCGGGGGCAGACGCTTCCCGCTGGCATCGGGGCCATCTCCTTGCGGGCGGCAGCACCGCGGGATTTTGTCACCCCTAAACAGCAGGCTGGCAGTCCCCAGGACCAGCAGAGAGGACAGCAAGGTGGGTTCTGCAGGCACAGCGAGGACAGGGCGGTGGCAGGGCAGAGACTTGGCTGGCAGGGGCACCGGCGGGGCTGTGGCACGTGTTCTGCGGCGGGTTTTGTGAGAGGCCAGGAACTCAGGTTAGGACTTGCTTCCAACCAGCAGCTCCTACCTGCTGCAGGCATGTCTCGTTATTCTTACCAGCTCCTCAACTGTCGTTTCCCAGGTTTGCTTTCTGAGGAAAGACAAGTGGAGGCCACCGAGGCTTGCAGCCATTCCAGGATCGGGGTGCCCTGCTCCCGGTGTGTCCCACTCGTCCCCTCCCTGCATCCCCAGGCTCTCACACGGCTTTCTGCAGCCGTGCCCCATGCAGTGGGATCCCTGGGGCTGCTGCAGGACCCCAGACCAGAAACCCATCCTGCCAGCCCATCATGAGGGGAAAAAGAGAACGCCGAGCATCTCTTTGGGGGGACTCTACACGCCTTCCTGGTTTCCTTCACTGTTAGGGACGGTTTTATCTTGTGCGTCATTTCCTTGCCAGCATCCAGCCTTCCTCCTCCGCTGCTACGGGCCACGAGTTCTTGCAGGGAGGTGACAGGAGTTCCTTATTGCACAAAAGCAGCTTTCCACAGGCCTGTCTGCTCACCTTCGTGATTCCCAACAAGATTTACTCACACCCCAAGGCCAAACGTGCGCATTCTCTGCTTGTGAAGTGAAGGCAACAAAACCTGGGGTAAATATCCATTGCTAACGCTGTCTACTACATATTTGTAAGTATTTTTAGATAGACAAGGATGAACTTTGCTCTCTTTTTTTTTGTAAAGGTAAGTGTTTTTAGGACCCTCTAAACCAGAGTTTCCTCAGTTCTCACCTATGTGCAGGTGCCCCTTGGAAGTCCAGCTGAGGGACCTCGTGCAGCCTCAAAGGGGTAGTATTTAAAAATGAAACAAATTGGTGTTTCAGGCTCGCTGTGGAAAGTCTGCATGCGGTATAAGGGGTGCTGGGAAGAGATGCTGTCTTCTGTGAGAAATGAAAAAGGAAGATAGGACACTGCAGAGGCTGGGGAAAGAAAACATGGTGTGATAAAGCATTATTTGACCTAAAGAGTTTCCTAATGCAAAGGCGGATGGAGCTCCCCAGAAGCCAATAGGTAGGTCACCAGCCAATTCAGGTAAGATGTGAAATAGGCATTTTTGCAGCAGACAAGACATTTTGCAGTGGGGGGGTCCAGAGCAGCTCACTCTCCAGGTGCTGAGCTCACCCGCCCCTTCCACCAGCACTCCCAGGTGAGACGCACAGTGCCTTATACACACGTGTGTACATATATCTATAGATTTACCTTCACTATGAGCAGGCATTGCGATGATCATTTATGGGGGTCCTTTCTACCAGCCTCTCAGTCTGGGCCTGTTGCTCATACCAGCACACTTTGAAATATCGAAATCTGCATCTAATTCTTCCCAGTAACCAAAACCAACAGGTAGAAACAGCTGGATTTATGTCCGGGCCGTTCCCTCTGCACACCCACACACTGCGATAGTTCAGCGCTAATTGGACTGGCTGGGAATTTCCATTTGCTCCGGAGCACGCTTTCTTTTCTCATTAGGGATATATCATCCGTTTGAGTTAAATCAGCTGTTAACAGAACAAAACATTCAGTTTAATGGAAATCAGCGGTATAAAAGCCCAGATTTTGCAGAAAGTGCATTAAGAGGCAAAGCTGGAAGGAATTCAGTTTCAGCTATAGCAGAGAGAAACCTGTTCAGCTCCAAGGCATATGCTGGAGCTATGGAGGAGAAGGTGCTAATGCAACATGCTTTATGGTTGCGCTCCAAAATAAGAACAGATCAGCGATACAGGCAGGAAGACGCTAATTTGCTGGCTGTGTATGAAGGCATGTAACAGTACGGCTGCTAAAAAATATGCCTCATTCTTCACTTGTGTCAGTGCCTGGACCTTTTGCAGCTGAAGCACTGCAGTGAGCACATGCACACTGTTAAACCAGTATGTGCGCTTTCCATTCCCAGTACCGGCAGCAGGGCGGTGCTGAGATGCTGGCTGCCAATGAAGGCGCAGGGAGGAAGCATCCCCGGCTGTGAGGGTCCAGCAGGTCTCCTCAGCAGGTCCAAGGTGCCACTCAAGCAGGTGAGGAGCAAGGGACCACTCGCAGCCGCTGCGCCCACCAGCAGCACCCGGCTGGCCCCAGGCTGTAGCGAGAGGGGAAATGTGGGCAGAGAGAACAGATGAGGCTTGCAGTGCCCACCAAAGGATGAAATACTGAGCAGCCGCTGGAACAGGGGTATGGAGAAGGAGAAGGGATGCCTGGATGAAGTGAGGCATGGGAGGCGGGAGTGAAAAGGAGACAAGGCTGCCAGAGATTTTGAAAATGTGCATTAAAAAGGGAAATGGCTCTTTTCCACTCCTGTGAGGCAAGGTGAGTGTAGCTCTGGAAAGACGCGGCTCTCTGAGGGATGTGGTAGCACCTGATCTTCTGATAGTGGAGTTTGTTCCCCAGGAAAAGCCAGGAGACTATGTGTGACTGTGACGTTACCCTCAAGGGTACCATCAGGAGCTGCCGGGGCAGGGAGGCAGCTTGATGCTTGTAACCCGTGTGAGCAACACCAGCACAACGGTGTCTGCTTTGGGTGCCCACCCTTCCAACAAGCCCTTGAAACACGAGATGACACTCAGAAAAAAGTTACAGGGACGAGTCGGGTATCTCGGAAAATCCTGCCCTGTCCCGGCAGACTAAATAAATTGAGGTTTCTCAGACCAGATTATAAATCTGAGCTTGGAGTCTTCAGTAATGGATCAGCAGTAGTGGTGCTGGAGGATGCGAAGGTGGGCTTGGTGCAGAGGCCCCTCTGCCTTCGGGCGTTTATACATCTGTATTCAACCTTGAATATGCGGAATGCTCCCACAGGACTGTTACACCTCCCTATGCAGCCATTTGCTGGATCAGGGGCTGTCTCTCCCGTCCCCACCAACGTCATGTTGGCGTTAAGCCTGAGGTTGGTGCGAGCACTGCCATGGGCAAACCCAACACACGCAGCTGTGTCCTCCTGCCTGCTCCCGCTTTGCTTGTGCTAGTGATCTCATAGAATGAATCACAGAACAGTTTTGGTGGGAAGGGACCTTTAAAGGTCATCTAGTCCAAGCCCCTGCAGTGAGCAGGGACATCTGCAGCTAGAGCAGGTTGCTCAGAGCCCCGGCCAACCTCACCTGCAATGGTGCCA
>JAVSBS010014172.1:9258-21568 GCA_033124195.1 Coracias cyanogaster
GATCTCATGAGGAGTAACTAAAAGGATATTTAAACACCAGGCAATAAAATTGGAGATTAAGTTACTGACGAAAGCTGCAGACTCTCCATCCCTGAAGGTTTTTAGTGATAGATGAGACTAACTTGGACTGGGAATAGTTTGGAAATACTTTTTCCTTACTTGGTGAAGGAAATCTGGACAACTTCTGGCCACATCTCAACTAGAGATTCTGTTTTATGGGCTGAACATGGGCAAACAGGTGGCAAAGCAAAAAGATAAAGCTACTTTGAGAAATCATTGCCCACAAGAACAAGCCCCTCTGTGAAATAATGGCATCCCAACATTTTATTCTCTGCCTACTTCCCAACCCCTGTACTGCAGTTATGTGTATTTGTTGGTCCCTCACCCTGCCTTTCTGTCCTCTCCCCTTTCCCAAGCCCTGGCCATGCTTTCCATGGGAGCAGGGCTGCTACACGATATTTAATTGGTATTTTTAGCGCATGCATCATTATGGCATCTCCTCTCACCTAACGAAGCTGAATTCAGGACCTAGTCCTGCTGTGCTGTGAACCTGTGGTTCCCAAGAGCCAGGGCAAAAGCTGCTAAGCTGTGCTTTCCTGATTTCACAGTTCACTGAAACTTCCGGGCCAGACTGATTTATTGATGCTTCCCAAAGCTTGCAGATACGGTGGTGACCTCCTGTTGGTGAGCAAGTGCCAGCTGATCTTCCAAGGTGCTCCTGCTTCAAACAGGTGGATGAAATCCCTCATCACACCAGCAGAATAAATGTAAACGTTGAGCCTGTGTGAAAGTGGCACCAAATGACCTCCTGGTAGCCATGTGCTGAACCAGCTGAAGAGGTCAATAGCATATCAGCCAGAACAGCTGGATCTAACAGAAAATGAGTCAAGATTATACATAGTTGGCATTGCAGGAATAGCAGATGTAGTCTGCATTGCTTGTAGCAGCATATTGCTGTACTGAGGGAACTAAAAAGAGACTCACATGACCGCAGCGTATCACCCTCTTCCCATCCACTGAAACTGAGATGACTCGCAGATGTTATACATAGATTTTCTGGTGACCAGGTTTCAGCACATGGCAGATACAAGGCAGATCTCATGGCAAAACATGATCTTGGGAAGGGCCATTTACAACAAGGGATGTGAGATGGGGCAAACTGCAAGGTAATGGATATAACCCAGTTTCACTCTGTGTTAGATCTCTGCAGTCTTCGGTCCCAGGACCAGCAACATCACTGCTGCCACCCTGGACCAGGCATGCATGCCAAAACCCCGGATTTTCCATTTCACATTCTCTGCTGTTGCTGAAGAGATGGTGATGTTTGTGAAAAGAAGGAGGAGAAAAAAAGCAGATGCTTAGCTCGTAGAATCTTTTGTTGTCCAAATTAAAGGAGGCACATGGGGGCAAGGTGGGGAAAGCAGCTTGCAGGGAGCAGGGCCGCGAAGTCGTCCTGTGGGCACTGTGATGCTGCACTGACAGCACCCCGCTCCTGGAGCTGTGAAAGGGATTAACTTAAATTTGAAAAGAAAAAGAAGACTAAAATAGAAGTCTAAAATAAGAATCAGAATCCCTCTGGTAAATTGCTGAGTTCGCTCCCCACTGTGGAGAGCCAGTCATGTCGAGGGGAGTGAGCTATTTTCTGGAGATGTGCTGGAAATAGCAGGGGGTAGTGAGGGAGCAGCAGCAGGTGAGCATCAGCAAGGGAGCCCACGGCCCCCCAGAAGCTTTCCCGCTAGGCTGGGCATCCCAGCATGCGCTGGGGGCATACAGCAGGAACTGGGTGGATGTGGGGTGGGATAGAATAGGGAAGGCAATGGGCCCAGCGCTGCTGATTCAAGGCTCCCAGCTTCAACTCGTAGCAAAACCACACTGTTTCTGGGCAAGGCACTGAGCCCTGAGCCTTAGTGTGCTGCTCACGGAGGCACTGCTGAGTGCAGGGGTCTCTGGCCCAAAAATATGGGGCTTCTTGTAGCCCCATGACTCACAGCACTGTCCTGGCATCGCCGCCCAGCTGCTCCAGCCCCCCAACGCTCTGGCAGTGGCGAGCAGCCGGCCGTCTGGCAAAGCAATTACTGCCGGGCCCAACATGCCACTGGGAGTGCAGAAATTGGATTTTGAAGCAGTCAGCAGCAATTCCCCAGGGAGAACTGGCGGGTGGATGGGGGACAGCAGGAAGGAGATTTTTCTTACCAAGCTTCAATGGTCACTCAGACATGCTGAAATTAGACGTTAAGCCTTGAGCTCAAATCCTCTGATCTTCCCTTTTGCATTCAGCGCTGCTCTTGGCTTTTCCCTTATAAGACCTGTTTGTCGAAGCCACACAAGATACCTCCTTAGGGGGTGGGGTCTAAAACATTTGTCCTGAGTTTTGAGGCGACTCTGCCTCTTGCCGAGGGCATGATGGGAAGGTGATGGACACTAGGGCAGTCAGAAGAAGCCATGCAACGGAGGAGATTGGGGCTAAGAAACCTTGCTAAGGAAAAACAGCTTTCCCATGTCATGGAAAGGAGTCACAAAAGAAAAAACCATCAAACCTAATTCCCTGGTCAGTGTTAAACTGATGAAATAATTAGCAAAAACCAGGGGTTTATTTCGCTGTGTTTTTTCCCCCCAGGAGCAGCAGACAAGCACATAGAGCACTCCCTTGTAAATGAGTAACCATTTCTTACAGAGGTATTTACAATAGAGGCACGTGAAGAGGTGCTGGTCATTAGAAGGTTTTTGGTGAGATCACATGAAGCGAATGAGTTCAGGCCTTGCGCCTGTCTGGATGAGAACGTCAGGAGGGAGGATGGTGTAGGAAAGTCTCTGTGTGTCCAAAGCAGGGAGGGAGGGAAGGAGGCCAGTGCAGAGTTTCTGTAGCATGCTGTTTTGTGCGAGCGGTCGGTTATGTGTGGTGCTTGTCCTGAAGATGCACTGTAATAATCCTTAAGCCAGACCTTTTCTGGCCCTTTAGTACATTTTCCACCAAGCATTCCTGAGCATTAGTCCCTTGCTGTAAGAAAACTTATAGTCAAGTTTGGGAAATGAAATCCCTGAGTGCCTCACCTGCACCCAAGCTCCACGTTGCAATGGCCAGTGGGGGTTGTTAGCAGTCGAGATGAGCCCGCACCAGGTCCCAGACCCACACGTGGACTGTGCAGGTTTATCTGCATTTCCAAGGACCCGTGGCTATGAGCACCCTCCTACACAAGCTGCAGACGCTGGGCCCCAAAAGTGAGATGGAGCCCAGGAAAGGCAGCTCAGCCCTGCCAGGGGACAGCTTCGCTGCGTGGGCATCGCGCTGGCTGTCCTCCTCCCCGAGGGCTGGAGCTGAGCCTGCAGCCTCAGCCAACCTTACACTTGAGGCACCGGCCGGCGAAGGAGGGAGGAGAAGAGGATCTCTTCCATTGCTTTTCTACAGGACTTTGTCCATGAGCACATGTTCATCCAGTTGGGAGAAGAGGAGTCCCCGGCGAGTCCCGTGGGCGGCAGTGGCCACGCAGTGCAGTACTCGGGAGGGCCACTGGAGGTCTGTGTGCCTTTGCTTTCTCCTCTTGCCTGTGCAGCGCGGCACGCTGCGGGACAAGCCCCACTCGCCCGCCGCTAGCCCGGGCAGGACAGCGCAGCCCCCTCCCCGGGCCAGCCCCACGCCCCGTGAGGAGGCTCCTGTCCCCTCTGAGCATACCAGGGCAGCCTCGGGGTTGACCCATCTTTGGCTCCGTGATGGGGCAGAAATTCAACGGAATATTGAGAGGTTAGTTCATCTGCCTCCTCTCCGTGCAGGAGGTACCTCCTGAAGCTGAAACTGCACCGCTGGGAGATCCCCACTCTCTGCTTCCCAAGTAGCTCTGCAGCTCTCCCGAGTTTGGAGTGAATTCGTCCTCAGTCCGGACCAGCATGAAGAACCCTGAGGACAGGCAAACCTCCTCCCTCTCCCTGGCTGGCTGGCGTCACGGACGGAGCAATGCTGGGCTTCTTACATTAAGACTCGTTTTTCATGGGGGTCACAAGTTCTTGTTTCCTGAAGATACTTGCTGTCATCCACCTCCTGCAGCTCCAGTCCTGCACTTCTTGCCTGTATCCCTACCTGCTTCCCTGGCCCCTGCTGCATCAGTTGCCCTGACTTTGGTTTTGATCAAGTTCAAACACAGTTGTGAGCTGCAGGACAACGGTATGAGTGTGTGTTTGCACAGCGGTTTTCGTTCTGGGAGGGTGCTCAACCACCTTCCCAGCTCAACAAACACAGCAGCTGCCTGACACAGAGGTGGCAGTTCAGCGCCAGCACGAAGGATGCGGGATCACAGCAGTGGCTCGAGAGTGGCTCACACAGGCTGTATTTCAACTCAGTTTTATCCAACCACGACTGCAGGATGGCTTCTTCCCTGCCCTAGCCGTGGTACGGCAACCTCCCAGGCTGTGGGATATCACTGTGCGTTTTGTGAATTTGCCCAGTGCAATGAACACAGATACTTCATCATCAAGAAAATGCCGCTGGGTCTTTTAAACTTCACAAGTTGTTAGAACTTCAGTTTTAAAGGAAATATGGCATCCCAGGATCACTGGGTCCTCCACTACTATGTGGTGGCTGTAGTCAGAGGGAAAAGTCAAAACTTTCCTTTCAGCTTCACAACAAGGGAAACTAAAAGGACTGGTTGTTCATTCATTTTTCAGAGCCTAGCCATTCTGAGGCAGCTACCTTCGGGGCTTGGCAGCTGCCAGGGTTGTTGCTTCTGGGTGCTGCCACCACCCTTTCATCTCTGACACACATTCAGATACCAAGCTTTTCCACTTAGATGTTTTAGGGCTGAAGGTCTCACCTGCAACATACCCCTGTGACACTCCTTACCTGTAACCACATCATATACACGGCCCTGCTCTGGCCAGAAGCTCCAGATGAAGCTGGTGGACCTCACCATGCATGGAGAGCAGAAAGCAGAGCTAAAGTAAGCAATGGCTATCGGAGCTTTCCTGTCTGCTTTGAAAGCGGTTAAGCAAAACCTTAATAGAGCTTTTTATTAACCGAGCTTCAGAAACGTGCTGCCATGTTACATATCTACAAAGTATTCCCCAAGTAGTTTTCAGTTCAGGGTGGGCAAAGGATAACCAAAATTCAGTCAGGCTGTGGTGGGCTGTCAGCTCTGGAAGGAGGGAGAGGCAGTGACAAAGGTACTGCAGGAGCTGAGAGGGACCAGAGGAATGGGATATTTTTCTGGTGTGTAAGGATGCAGGCACGGGCCAGGAAGGAAGGAGGCACAAAGATGGCATAGCGAAAAGAACGGCCAGGCCCAGGAAAGGAGGAGCATTGCTGTTTTACACAAGCATTGCAGCTTGGAAGAGCAAGGAGTCATTAATTGATGGGCTTTTTCAAGTGGCAGTGATAGAAAATGCAGATGGCTTCCCTGAAAATGTGAACCCCACTATTCTTGGCTTATGAAGAAGAAATAGACTGCACTTGACATGTTTCCAGCAAAATCAGAGCAGCACAGACAGAGAAAACGAAAGCAGGCTTCAGAGCAGACTCCAGGCTGAAGCTGCATTAGTTTTGTCTACCCTAGGAAAATGGGGACTCCTTGTTCTCCATGCAGGTCTTCATTGGACACAGAAAACCAAGGATGTGTGACGGTGTCCTGAGTGCTGCTGTCTATGGCCACTCAGAGGGTCCCCTCAAACCCCTTTGTAGACCCTAGCTAATGATACCCAACAGCTATCCCCGAGCTCGTGCTGGTCCTGAGGAGGATGCTGGGAACAATGGCGCCTACATCTCTGTGGAGGAATGACCGTCAGGCAGCTGTGGGAAGTGTGATTTTTAAGAGCTTGAGGCCCCCCAGACAGCAAAGGGAGGATCAGGCAGATGCCTCTCTCTGCTGTAGGTTTTGCATCCCTAGGAGGAGCCCAGGTCTCTGCAGTGCCAGAAGCAGACATCCCCCCACCCCATGTGCAGAGGGAAGGGGACCTGGGGCCCACACCCTGCAGCATCGGGGCCTGGAGGCATCACTGAGCAGGAAAACTGGAAATACCTGAAAATTTGCCTCAGCTCCTTGCTGAAAGGCATTATGCAAGGAAAGGAAAACTCCAGCCTGGATCAAGTGCTGGAAAAACCAGTGTAAAATCAGTTCTAACATGTGCCCAACCCATATAGGGGATAATATATATATGTATTGCCTCCCTCAAGGCAACACGCGCATTGCTGCTGGAGGAGTCTGGAGCACTTGCTGGCCCCTGCAAGCAGTTACAGCACAGCCTTGCAGGCCAAGCTGAAAATGCAACTTTCCTTTGCTCAGCAGCCGAACCGACTCACCAACGCAGCCAAAAGAACCCCAAATAACGTTTTCACATCTTTTCCTGCCTTGTCATTGTGGAGCTCATCTTGGGCTGGGGCATTTGTTAGTTGTATTTTGAGGTCTTTCCATTTGTGGTTGGTTTGACATCTGATTTCCCTCTCCCTACAGAATATCCTCATCTCTTACCTGCTGTGATGTTCTGCTTCTTTTCCTACTTTTACGTCCCCTGGGTCCTTTTCAAACTCCTTCTCCCCTGCCTGCTGTCAGGCTGCAGTGCCTGCCATGCAGAGGGGTAGATAAGGTGCTGCTCGTCCAAGTCCCACTTGTCAGCCTCCTTAGAAGATCAGAAGGCTACAGGCATACTCCAGCGATCATTAGTTAAAACAATTGCTGTTAAAAATGCCAGCAAAATAGCTGTTGGTCAAAAGTACAGTCATTAACCTTATGTTCTTCTCTTCTTTCTTAGCAAAGATGGATACACATTGACAGAGTTGTTCATGATTCAGCAAATTTGGTAGTAGCGTTACCCTGCTGACCCAAGCAGGTAGCCAAAATTCGGGTGGCTGGAGGTTATTTGCAGCAAGAGAGGAACTGACTCTGGAGGTAGGTATTTTTCCACAGCAGTGTTGCCAGTTTACAAAGAAGGTGCAAAGTCCTGCACTGAAAGCCTCAAGAAATGAGCATTTTCTGGCTCGCTCCACCTGCATTATTCGCACGTGCATAAGAGCTCTCATGCTCTCAGCTTTTCTCGGGCCACATGTAGCCCTGGTCCCTCCTTCATGGCACCATGCTCCCAACACAACCCCCATGCAGCCTCTCCTGTGCATCACAGAGCCTTGCTCTGCATGCACAGCTCTGTCTCCTACAGCTAATTGAAGTCTCTGGTAAAATCTGGCAAAGCATTCTATTTTTTTTTTTCCATTTAAGCTTGCAGCAATAATATTATTAGGAGGAGAGATGTGTTGTCTCCCCAGGCCATCACACCCACTGTCAGGCAATAGTGCTCCTTAACTGAAGATGCTTTAAATCTCTACAGAACCTCTCCTTGTTCAAAAGTATTCCTTATGGTTGCACCAAGTTGCTCTAGATAAATCTCCGAATAATTGCTGCATAGCTCAGAATTTAATGTTGCTGTGATGTAGAATGGGGTTTCTTCACCATAGATGTTACTGTACATTAAATGTACATACAAGTTGCAAAATCCCCGTTCGGAAGAGGATAGAGCCAGTTGTAGGTACGAACACTGTTTGGGAAACATTTGTATTTTATTCACAACCCACAAAATTCTTTCAGCCTAAGAAAGTTGTAGGAAGAGATTCATCTTCAGATATTCCCCGGGGAGACTGCCACAGCTGAGCTAGTCACCCTGCACTCCCTTTATAGACAAACCCAACCACTTTTAGCACATGAATCAGCCGATCTATTTTAGAGGTCCACGTTGGGTCAGGAGGCTCCATGCCCCCAAAGAAGCTGGTTTTCCCCCTTCACTGTGCCCAGAGCAGAGGGCAGCTGTCTCCACCACCAAGGTCCACCTGGCAGAGGTCTGTCTCTTTCAGCAGATACCACCTCTGGTTACCGATTCACGGAGTTTTAAAAGTTGGAAATAATGTGACACGTCGGGGTTTATAGTGACTTATTATTCATGGTACTTAGACACCTGCGGAAGGAGGGAGCCTGCATCGCTGCTGTGATGGGTCAGGGCGTGGGGCGGGATTGGGGAAACTGGGAAGTGTGTGTGGTTACTGCCAACCGCTCACATGGCACGGGTACCACTGCCAGTGACGGCTCCTGAGCAAAAAGTTTCACGAATTCTCAGCCTCAGGGGTCTGCGCATCAGGAAAGGGGCCAGTAACTCGCCCTCGGTGGGTAGTAAATGTCCCTAAAAGAAGCTGCAGCGCTGAGCTGCTGCAGAGGGAGCAGTGAGAGCAAATCTTGGGATGCTAATTAATGCCCCTTTTGGAAGATATTTATTAGGCAAATGCCTCACATTCATATGCACATCTGCAGCCAACAGAGAGGCTTTTACTTCTTCTCCAGCCCAGCAAAGCTGGAGGGTGGGAGGCTGCTGTGGCCAAACAGCCAGAGGTGCTGGGCGGGCTGAGCCTGCTCCTGGCATCTTGGGTCAAGCACGGAGAAAACAGTCGAAATGACCACGCTCCAGCTTAGAGGAGAACACGGGCATAGCTGAGAAGAGCTTTAAACCCAGACCTGCCTTCCTCGCTCGCTGATGGAGACATGGCAAAGGACAGGGTGGGAGCGATCCCTGCCAGACAGCCTCATCCTGCTGGGATGAGCCATTCCGGAATCGCTGCATTAACATAACCTGGGGCAGCTTTTGCTGTCAACCAGTTAATTGCTGAGGTTGATTGATACAGCCCCTGATGAGCAAAGGATTGTGGCTGCTTGTAGCTTTTGCAGAAGAAAGACAGAGCAAGCAGCGCCTCTCTCCTTGCCCAGCAGATATTGAGCAGTGGGTCAAGGAGGTTTGCGGGCAACTTGCCTTGGCAGATGCTCTGCAAGAGTATCTGCTTCATCCCAAATTGCTTCTTTTGCAGTCACACAGATCTCATTGCTTCAAGAGTTACGGCACAATCGAGTTCAAAGAAGATGTTTCAAGTCATTCATAGCCCAGGGTTGCATAGAAACCCCAAAATTTCAGGCTGAGAGCAGGGTGTGTGCTTCCCAGCAGGGGAAGAGGTAATTCTGTTGTACACTTGCTGGGTGCTTTCTATGATCCCTAAAGGGGAGACTCCCCCCAAACCAAGACGAGAGCTAAAGTTTTGGGAAGGATGAATAATGACATTTTCAAGGCTTACTGGTTTGATGTGCTAATCTAAAGCAAAGTCAGCCTAAAGGAGACCTGCTGAAGGCAAAGCATGTTCTTACTGAAATATTCAAATGTCCTCAGCTCTCAGAGCTGCGCTATCTGCCCCGGTTATCCCAGGTTTTTTTTTCCTGGCTGTACCAACAGATCAAACATCTATACAAGCCGCTTCTTTACACTGAGCAGTGAGAGCTGCTGAGAGTGCTGGCACGACATTCAAACTCTAAACTGTCCATCTTAATTAAATTAGTTCTATCCATGAGGTTCAGCAGTCGGGCATGGCATGTGGGAGATTTACCCTCAGGTCCTGGAGGAGCAGGAGTAAACCCAAAGCAAAATCCTCAGTGACTTGGGATGACAACTGCGTTCTTAAAGACTGAAAGCTCCTGGCAGAGCAGTTGCCTTGCCAAGCAAGCTGCTGTTAACAATATCCTTTTTATTCCAGGGGCCCAAATTTGCCGTCTGCGAACCTGACTGGCTTTTGCAATTGATTCAGCGAGGCCCTTGATTTTTACTGACATTTGCTTTGGTCAGTCACAGCTGCCTGCTCCTTCCTCCTCCCTCCTCCTCACCGTGCAGCTGTACCCCCAGATCCTCCTCTTCACCCCCATTTACAGAGAAAGCTGAAATCTTGGCTTTGCAGTAAGAAAGGCAAAGTTTGGCATTCAGACAGTGAGGTAGGACTCAGGAAATCTGGTCCGGTGCCTCTGTCTTCTTCAACCTACTGCATGATGGTGCATAAATCACTGCGTTCCTCTGTGCCTCAGTTCCCTCGCTGTGGCTGAGGATGACAGTACCGGCTCACCTCGGGGGAATAGGGGGTATTAATTATTGTTCATAAGATGTTCAAATGTGGCAGCATAAATAGTAAACAAGTATTTAGTGCCTTTCTAAAGATAACTCTCAGCAAATGCTCGGGTCCATAGCCTGGGACCGGAATTGGGAGCTCCTCTGGCTGTTATATAACTGCAGTGGGTTGTTTGGTTTTTTGTTTGGTTTTTTGTTTTTTTTTAAGGAATGGGTTGTTTTTATTACTGTAGTTATTTTATAAATAAGCAATGCATCTGACTAGAAAGGATCAAACAAAGATAAATACCAGCTTAGCCCAGGCATATGGAAACCAAGCATTATTTTAATTATATTTTTGAAACAGCAACCTCCTATCTCTGGCCCGAAGCTTGCAGAATTCAAAGGCAAACACTGCCCTGATTTTTCTTTTTTAGTATTTTTTTTTCCTATCCACATACTCTTTGCCTTTGCATTGGTGAATTTGGGGCTGTCAGGTAACTCTGGAGCGCAGGAGTCCAACTGACCCTTGCTGAGGTGAGACAGGACAGGGGGACATGGATGCCATACCTTTCGCCTTTCCCCATGGGGGCATCTCCCTGCGCTGCGCTCTTGGGTAGGAGATGTCTCTCCTTTGGCTAACCCACCCCCCCAGCAGCAAGGCTGCACCGTGCCTGCACCGTGCTGCCTCTTCGAATCGCAGGCTCCGATCGCCAGTTCAGACAGCTGCAGGCTGTGGGAGCGGGAGGTTGCTCTGGCTGCAGCAGCAGAAGATGCTGGTCCCACACGGCAGCTCTGCGGTCACTCGAGCCCGCTGGCAGCGCTGCAGCGTCGGGCCACCAGCAGCTCCCACAGCCACCCGAGAAGGACCTTCTCAGCAGGGACGCAGCGCGAGCCAGTGGGGTGCTGGCACCTCTCTCCTGGGTGGGAAGGTTGCCAAGCCCTTACCTAATCCTTCCCCTTCTCCCACCTCTCTTAGTCCTGAACAATTTCTACGAGAAAAGCCAAGGAAGGAGACCACGGTGAAACCGAGCTTCAGCTTGAAGCCAGGCTCCGGCCACCGCGCGTCTTCCTGAGGACCAAGACCCCAGGAGCTCCCCAGGCACCAGCCCCTGCCGGGAGCCAGCGACAGAGCCGCACTGCCCGAGGGACGGGGGCACCCCCGGGCTGCGGGGAGGAGCCTTGTGGGGGGACGCACGGGTCACTCCGCAGGGATGTGGCTCCCAGAGGGGTGGGTGGCAGGAGGGTGCCCCGGTGCACCTGGCACGGGGGAGAGACGCAGATGAAACTTTCACGGGTGCAGCTCGCAGGGGGGTGCACCTCCGCGGGGGACGCCCGGGTGAAGGGTGGGGGGCAGGCACGGCTGCGGCCTGGAGGGGCGGCGGCTCCGCTGTCACCTGGCAGAGAGAGAGGATGAAGCTCTTAGGGGGATGCACCTCGCAAGAGGTGGGACCAGCGCAGCTCCGCAGCCTCGGGCCGGTTGGAGGAAGGGGAGGTGGGTCCGGAGCACCCCGCCCAGCATCCCGCCGCCCCCGCCCCGTCCCTGCACCGGCCGTGCACGGCGCATGCCTCGGGCAGATGCCGGCCGGTTCCAACCGGGAGAGGCAGAAGCTTTTCGGGTCCTGCGAAGAGGAGGAGCCCATCTTCCTCCCTCTGCACCCCGCCGCCCCCGTCCGCTTCTTCTCTCCGCCCCGCGGAGGCGGCGTGGGCACGGGGAGAAAAGTGACCGGCGAGGGAAGAGGGGCTGATATATGGGGAGGGGGATGTATTTGGGCTGGGGGGTCGCTGCACACCCACACCTCCCCCCCAGCAGAGCGTAGGGGCTGGGGAAGGGGGTGTCCCCCCGCGCTGGGGCTGCGCAGGGACGCGCCGCCGCGGTGAATGACTCACCCCGGAGCGACCCACGCCGCAGCCCGCCGGGACGCGGGTGTACGCGGGTGTCCGCCCCCCCCACCCACCCCGCAGCGCGCCCGCACCGACTGTTCCAGAAAGCCGCCGGCAGTACGTTGCTTGGGCTGCAATAAATAAATACAACCCGCACCCGCCCCCCAACTCCGCCGGCAGCGGGGTGCGGGAGCCGCGACGTGCCCACCCCGGCAGGAAGCCGACCCCGCGCAGCCCCGCGTCGGGACGCGCCGTAGTAATTTGCAAAGGGGCGGTGCGGGGATGGGGGGTCCCGCCCCCCCCGATCACATGGCGACCCCGCGCAGCCAATGCGGGGGGCGCTGGGACCCCGGGGTCCCGCGGGCCGCCCCCCCCCGCCCTATAAATCCCTCTCCAAAATGCAGCCGCGGTCCTTTCTCCCGTCCCGCCCGGCCGCGCCGCTCCGCGCCCGCGCAGCCGTGCCCGGCGGGTCTCCGTCCCTGCTCCGCTCCCCGCTCCTTCCCCCCCTCCCCTTCTCCTTTTTTTTTTTTTTTTTTTTTTAATTATTTTA
>JAVSBS010014173.1:0-37969 GCA_033124195.1 Coracias cyanogaster
CAGCTCATTGCATTGCAAGTCAGTCAAAATGCTGCGATTTAGTGAAGTGTGTTAGGAAGATTATATATGATTATTTTTTTATTCTAGATGACAGTGCAGATTTGAACCCAGTTATTTCTCGTAGCACAATGATTGGGTTGTTCTTAATGCTTGAGGTAGCACCTCTGTGCTCTTACAGGGAGAGTGTTATTAATACAAGAACCAACACAAGCAGAAATAAGTAAGAACTTTCTCCCCACTATCAGCTCGCTCCTTCAAAGCAATTTCAGCCATTCCATCGTCTCTGTAGCCCCTGACATTGTCTAAGTCAAACTTAGACCAAAGGGAGAATAAGCAGCGCTTCCAGATCTTTTCCACCTAATGTATTTTGTGGTTCCCTTTTATAGTTGTGCATCCCACGGTTTATTTTTGTGTGTATTACTGAAACGGTGAAGCAAATTCCAAAAAATGTGATGGGTAAAATTGATTTAAATGTTCTTACCAGAGATAATCAGTTCCAAGGTCTCAGGCTGTTCCAAGGCCACAGCCCTTGCTGGAAATACAACGCAGCAATAAATTGAAAGAAACCAATGATTCAACCTTAAAATTCCAGAATTGAGAAGAAATACACTTCAAGCTTGTAGCAGTACTATATGCACATAAATTCCTTTCGCGTGTGTGTGTGTTAAAGTTTAAGAAGATTTGGAGTGGATCTTGTATAAAATATATCCTTTTCAGAACGCAGACACTGTAATCCTTGTCCCTGACAAAATTCATCCCAATCCTAGCATCGGTTAATCTCCGGTGTAAACCACAGGATAAGATTCCCGTGGTTTGTATTCATCTCTCTTTGCCTACTCTTGGCCAGTTGGCGAGAGGACATTAGGGAGGTGGACCCTGGTACAGCTCTTCACGACTTGCTCAAACCAGGAGGAATGGGCATAGAGGAAGAGCCACTTCTGGGTTTCTTGTCTGTATGAGGTGATTTTTAAAAGTAAAATATAATAAGGTGGACGTTCAGGCCCTGGAAAGCTTTCTGGCTCTGGTGATCCATCTCTCTATGCATAGCCCCGTACATTTTTGGTATGAGAATACTGCTGAAAGTACATTCTAGGAGGCTAAATAAAATGGGGGAAAGATCTCTGTCCAGCACTCAGGTCAGCCTTTGTGTTGGACACCTTTTAATTTCTCTGGATGCTGTTCCTTTCTGCTGTTGTCCTTCACCTCTTGGCACGTGTAGGTTTAACCGTCTGCTTTTAAAAATTCCTGCTGGCATCAAGGTCTTGTAAAGGTTGGCAAAACATCCCACGTAGGTTCCATTGCTCAAAGATTGAGAGACGAAGCCTGCCAAATGTGCGCTGTTCAACCTCTCCCAGATTCTGTGAGAATTGATAGCTCTGACCTGCACCGGCTTGATTCCTGCCATGGCTTTGTGTGGTGATGAGAACAGCACGTAATTTTCCCGATGAGCTTTCCGTAGCATCGTTCCCGATGCCTTTCCATGACTGATGCTTCATTCCCTTGTTTGCCCGGCATAGTGCCTCTTACTACTGGACAGATGGTTTTAGCATTTGCAAAATCTCCTGTCTGATTTCTGCGTTCAACAATGATTCCCGTGTTTATTTTTGGTACCCACGTTATGGCCTTGCTTTTGCCAGCACTGTCTCTATCCACCTAGAAACCAAAGCTACTCAATCACCGCCTAGCTGGTGGTTCTGGGCTATTTTACTATTTTTGGGTTATGGTTAAAAGTAGTCGTTCTGGAAAGTCGACCCTTCTCTGCCTCATTTGTATATCAGATAATTCCAACACGCTGACTCGGTAGCTTTCCTTTAGATGCTTGTTTTCTCTCTCACATCTTGTCTGCCAGCACCTCTGGCCTTGCCTTAATAAATGAATATTTTAAATTATCCACAGAAATTCCTGCTTTTCGGCTTTATACTCGCACAGCATATACAGCTATTTTTCAAGTACAAATAGGACTCATCTGATGGCCCATCACTTTTTTTTTTTCCCCCCTTTTGAATAATAAACTAGTTAGGTAGAGTAGAGAAAATTTCTTCTTTTTTTCCCCCACTAGTAAATCTCTGCTATTCATGAAGTGACGTGGTTCTATACTTGTGTTGACACAAACATTTTCCAATTTCTCTCCTCACGTTTGGGGTTCTTCTGTAGCACCAAATCCAGTTAGAGCACTGTCATCGCTCGAAACGGATAATGGGATTTGGTCTGTTAGCGTAGATGGGTCCCGTGTTACAACACTGCCCCTGAGTCAAGCTGCATTTCAGACATCAAAACAGGGATGATTAGGCACCATGGTTGAAATGCGATTTAGTTAGACCTCGGTCACAAAACATCTTTAGCCTGGGCAGAACACGATCTTCCTGGTGCTCAGGTAGAGGGTTTATTTTTTCTTGCAGCAAAGCTGAGGCTGGGATGGCAGCTCCCCTACGGTTGCTGTGATTTATCTGATAAACCTACAGACTGCTTGTTTGCTCCTACAAAAGCTCTGAAAATTCTATATTGACAGCCTTTGAGCCTTCATAGCCTCAAAAATAAACTTCATCTAGCGCTGATTAACACCATTGCTTCATTGCATCTAGTGTTGTCTTCAGCATGGAGTGAGAACGCTTGAAGAATAGGTGTCAACCAGCTTGTCTCCTAGAAGAGGCCCCTGTAAGTCCATCTCTTTCAGTAGAAAGGTCACAGGTTGTTTTATACATAATCTAGAAACTAGGAGTAGTTGAGAACATGTAGGATTAGCGTCCAGGCGTGCTATCACTAGAAATGATTGAAGAAATGAGGTAGATCTCCTCTTCAGTTTCTCTACTTGGTGTTTAATGTTGATGCTGAGATTCTCTGTTCCCTCATTCTGTCAGACCACAGTCTTTATTTCAGGAGCATTTGCAGTGATTTGGGGAAATTGCTGCTCCGAGCACTCTCCAAAAATTACTATTGTTCATCAGGAGGAAAACATGGTCTCACTAAATACCACCATGTGCTTCCTGAGCGGAGATCATGAAGCGCTTGCAGTCGCCTTGGAATTGATTTGATAAATACACTGTTGTGATTAGTAACCCTGATACGTCTTTTAGAAAATGGAAGGAACTCTAATCCATACAAATGTCTTTTTCTGAGGAATTCAGCGCTCCTTTCTGGAGCGTTAGCCACGATCAGCAGTGATGGGCGTGATGGGAACTGGGAAGGAAAGAGAACTCTTAGGATTTAGTTGCCTCTTTGGCTTTCATGTGTTTTGAGATGCTTGTAGACAAACCTTATTTGAGCAGGAGAAATAAAGCCCTGAAACTTGGCTCTTGCTTCAGCACTGCGAGGCTGGCGTTTCTGTCCTGCTCCAACCAGGCTTGGTGCCATCACTAGCAACGGGTGGTGGAACAAGCGAGCAGAGCTATGAAGTGCGTTGTATGAGGTCACCAGGCCTCTGTGTTTTAGCTCTTTTGCTCTCGATGACAGTCTCGCAGTCACTAGTCGTGCTGTCTCCAAACTTGAGCTGTGTCGTAGGCTTCTGAACAAGTGTTGATTTAGCAGCATGCGGAGACATGGATCGGCTGATGTCTTCATGGTGTAGCTTGAGGTACACCTTAGCTGACAGAGTGTTTTTTTCCTCGGTTTCCTGTGCGGGATGGATGTTCTATAAAGCATTTCTGGCCTGGTCTATCTCTAGCTCCAGAGTATGGTTCCAGGTCTTTATTTTCAATTGAGACGTCCAGTTAATTCGTGTTTGGCATTGGATGCACCTGTCTTTTGATCTCATGGTTTTGGCTTTTTTTCTGAGCCCCGTGATTAGATTGCGTTTTGAATGAGGTCCAAGTCTTCTTGTGCTGCACTTGACAGTTTCCAATAAGCCTACATTTCTGATTCATGGATACTACAGCTATAAAATTTGGCACAGGATCATTTTCCATAGCAGTAAACAAAATGAAAGTCCAGAAATCAAAAAGACTCTTATAGGCAAAGGCTGTTGCCCCTTGTGCTCTTCTTATTTCTTTTCTTTTTCTATTTTAAAGCCATTTGCAGAACTCCACTTCCCTGTTACACTGTACTACATCCCAGTAGTACAGAAGCTACCTTCTCATCCATTCACCCATGAAGCTATTGCTGTTTCAAATGGATTTTTCTATAAACATCATTCCATATCGTCAAGTCTGGCTCACGTCAGAACAATCTGCTTGGGAAGAGCCATTGCAATCCTGCCTAACCTTTTGCTTCTCCTCTGCTATCAGAAGCTCTTCTGCCTATGAAATGCCTCAACGAGAAGTCGTCCTAAATCCTCAAATCTCGCGGATCTTTATATCTCCTTTTTTCCAGGGCGCATAGTTTGCACATTCAGCTTCCCCCGATGCCTGTTTTCATATTGCTGATCACCAGTTCAGACTGGTTCACAGTAACATGCACGGTCTGTCCCAGTTCTCCATCCTCTCCGCTCCTCCTGATGGCTGCTTACATTTTCAGCTTCCTCCAGGAACGCGCCATATTTCTCCTTGGAAAAATTCAGCTGCCTTTCACAGCTCCTCTTCTACCTGCATCAGAAACCTGGTTTTGGTTTGCCAGCCTTTTTATTCCTTTCCTTCTTTTTATTTTCTTTGTAAACTGTGTAACCTATTTATCTTTTCAGAGATATGCTCTAATCCAAGCAAAATGTAGCACAGCATCCGGACAGAGCTGCTCTGTTTTGGAAATAATCACTCGTTCTAGTTACTTAAACTTTGAAACTTAACAGGAAGAGTGATCAGTATGTGAGAAGAAGGTATAATTTTTGATATTAAGTTTCCTGACTTCAATTGTGTTAAATAATGCCACCGTGGTAAACGTAGAGAGGGAACACGGAAACAGAAAACCCAAGTACAGCGGCAGAGATGAGGGCAGAAAATGCAGCTGGCGGTTCCACCTTCCCTAGGCTGGATACCAAGTGACTTGTAAAGTCATCGGAATCTGGTTTTTGCACATTTTCCTTATTACAGGCTTCAGTATAAACAGGTATGCAAGGAAATAGTGATAGGAGAGGAAAGCGTCTGTCTTCACTCAGCTGGGGGAAAAGGTAGAGCGAGGTCCCTCACAACCCAAGGGTGGTGTTTTGCCAGCCAAATTCAGGTATCCGGTGAGCTGCTCTCATAGAAGATCTTTGCAGGGTTTAGACTTGAAGTCTGTTCTAGACTGTGCCGCGATCCTTTTAATGTTCTATTTAGGTGATTTTTGGATATAAACAGTCTTACCACACTGTCATAATCTGTTCCCTCTCTCTCGAATTAACATCTGTGCTGCTGATTACAGTTTTGAGGCAGTGGCACAGCTTTGTTACTCATCTCAGTAATTGCTGTACCTATAGATGCATCTGAGAAGCCGGTCAAAAGGGATAAATGGGGTTTAATTTAAAGCAGTTACCTCATGTTGAGTGGGTGTGAACGTGGAGTATGGGTGAACAATTATAAGTACACCTAAATGTGTTTCGTTCACCTTTCTTGAAACCGTTACCATTGTTACCGTCAGTGTTTGTCCTTTTTCCAGTTTTCAAGGATAGACAAAAAGACTTTTTACTGTGTCGAGATAAGAATTTAACCTTCAATATGCAAATTCTTTAATAAGCGTCATGACCTTACTAAAACAAAGTGCTTTTCCTCTGTTCTTGGCTCTTTAAAGAAGCTCCAGTTAAGCAAGACTGACAATAAAATGATTCTTCTTCTATGGTTATGCAGGCAAATAAACAATTTAGTACATGACTAATCTCATCGTAGACATAAGTCTTTTCTAGTGAGAGATTTTTCAAATAAATTTCTTAATTGGCAAAGAGATGTGTGTGTATATATATGTATGTATGGGGTTTGGTTTTTTTTTTCCTAACTTGAGTAGTAGCTAGAGAACAAATGGGGGAGCATGAAATACCAAAGAAGGTAAATATTTGTGAACTGTCAAAAGGTTAACTTAACATTTGGGATTTTTTAAGCCAGCATTTCTACAATTATTTGATAACTATGAATGAAGATTTATAAGCCTTTCTTGTTATTAAGCATTCTGTAGCGCAGAGCTCCTTTTCTGAGCTGGTTCTTTTTCAATGTTTGTATATTGAGGGATTCCAAGTCTGCCAGGCTTGTAATTTGGGGGTAGTGATGTAGAGTTCCCATATTTGGTATCTTGAGTTTGAAGAGCATGAAAATGAGCTTCCATGCTATATCTTGACTCTCATAATGTTAAATAAGAGGGGGTAAAAAGTATTAGCTATATCTAAATACCTACTTTAAAGTGCTAAGACCGTAGCATTGGATAGAACAGGTATTTAGGCTGGAGAACTGTCATTTTATTCAGACTAGTTTTCATCTGTCTGTTGTTCACTAGATGAACCCAACCCTGTGTCCAGGATCCACAACAGCCTTCTCGCAGACAGGAGAGGCGAGGTCCAGAGCTAAATTGGAGTGATCCATCTGCCTTTAAAACCATATTGAAGTGGACAATGATTTAAAATGTCGTAGCTTTTCTATTTCTGAGGATTAATATCTCATATTGTAGCTAGAAAGGTGGCATCTAGAATAAATGGGGTTCTGCTGCTTATTGAAGACACAAAAGGTTACCTACGTATGTCACATCTGTCTGCATTTTCAGTTAAATTATTTATTCAAGAAGAAACAGAAAGAGAAGAATAATTTTCTGTGGTTAAATTGAAGGTTGAACCTTCAAAACTGTCAGTGATTTTTACTTCCAGTTTGACCACAGCAGATTTCATTGTCCTGCGCCTTAAATCAGCCTTGTATATGTTCTGTGGGGCTGACACAGTCCTTTCCATTACATGAGAATACAGAATTTCTTCCCCAAAAGGGCTGTGAATGGCAGGCCCAGGCTGCCCGGGGCAGTGGTGGAGTCCCCATCCCTGGAGGGGTTTCCAAGCCGTGGAGATGTGGTGCTGAGGGACATGGGTTAGTGGTGATCTGACAGTGCTGGTTTGATGGTTAGACTTGATGATCTTAAAGGTCTCTTCCAACTAAACCGAATCTATGATTCTGTTTAACTCTCCAGTGCAATCCAGCTGAGGTCTGCATGATTGCTGCTGTGCTAATCCACATGGGCAGGGCAGCTTTTGTTTTATTAAAGCTTTTATTGACCTGTATTTAAAAAAAAGAGAATCTGCAAAGATCTCAGAGCTGCTCAAGACATTTTGATATTCATTATGGAACAGCTTCCTGGCCTGGACCAAACTTCTGAGCTCTTCAGCTGCGGTACCTGGGTTGTCCTCATCACCTCCAGGGCCACTGATGCAGTGGTGGAATCCCCTGCCCTGCCCGAGGGCAGCAGCCTGGTGGCTCCGCTCCCCTCCCGTCCCCTGGGATGCCACAGCCCTAAGGGACGGCGGGGGCCAACCCCACCCTGTTATTTCCACGATCAAAGACGGCGTAAAACTGACGGATGAAAACATCACCCAAAATCCAGAGGGGTCCGGCGGGAGGGGCAACATC
Source organism: Coracias cyanogaster (assembly GCA_033124195.1). Taxonomy (NCBI): domain Eukaryota; kingdom Metazoa; phylum Chordata; class Aves; order Coraciiformes; family Coraciidae; genus Coracias; species Coracias cyanogaster. Next base: position 7,440 of record JAVSBS010014173.1, read on the forward strand.
CATCCCCTGAAAGCCGCTGGTGCAGAAGGCCATGCCATCGCTGTACTCCTGGGGAAGAAGAATTCCAAAGCTGGGGATGAACCCAACAGCCTCCTGCACGTGGGAACACTCAGGAATGGTGACTGTGGGTCCCGTGCACGAAGCAATGGGGCTTGTCACCCGCTGGGACTCATGGTCAGCTCCCAGGGTGGCTCTGGGCCACCTTTGCCTACGGAGCCATTGGGAATTGGGGGTAGAGATGCTGGTGGAGCTGCGGCTGTACCATGAGGGTGTAGGCCTGGGCGCTGAGCGTGTAGGGGAGCCCGCTGATGGTGAAGGTCACGTCAGGCATCACGTTGAGGTTGCTGCACTCCACGGCGTACTGTGAAACAGCCACTGCTGCCCCATGGGAGGCCCCTCCCAGCAGGGTGGGGGTCCCAGGGCTTTGCCCCCCTCCTCTCCCCACCCTCGCTCTCACCTCTCCATCCACAGGCGTGGCACCAATATAGCTTTGCAGTTCTTTTATTTCCTTGGTGGGACCCGTGATGAGCGACGTCCCTGTGTCCACAATGGCCTGGCAGCCGTTTGCACAGAAAGCAACTGTCCCACCCACCTGGATGCTGGAGGAAGAGGAAGAAGAGAGAGACCAAGGGTCAGGGCTCCTCCTGCTCCCCTGCCCCAGCCCATCCCTTCCCACCCTGCCCAGCACCACTCACTTGTCCAGCTGGATCTGCCAGTACCCTTGCTGAGTGACGGGCACCCAGTTCAGGGTCCCTGTGAAGCGAGAGGGGTCAAAGCCACCAAAGAGCAGCTCCCCTCCCATGGAGGCTTCAGGATTCCTGGAGGGAGGAGAAGACATGAGGGATTTCCTCTCTTTTACTTTGCACACCCCATTTGAAATGGGTGGATTTATACCCGCTTGCCTCCCACAAATGGTCATTTGCTTCATTCCTGTGAGGCCTGAGCTCTGTGATGCTCAGCACGGTACCAAACCCCCTCTTTTCTAGCTCAGGAAAACATCCTTATTTTAGCAGTCTCCCCTAAAAACAATGCCTGTGTCTAAGAAAATCCCAGAGCAAAGCTGAGTCCGTACATGCTCATGTAGACAGAGAATATGGGCAGCTCCACCAGATTTTGTGCCATCATGTTGTCAAAGACAGGGGTGATCCCATCCACAGCCAGCGAAGGGTAAGCCAGGCCCAGGATCCCATCGAACTCAGCATCCAGGAAGGCTTTTCCTGGCTCGCTGACGCTCTCTGCAAACTGCTGGTTGCTCACGGTGAGACCCTCAACCTGCGGGGAGGAGGAGGCTCGATGGTGGTGCTCAGTCTGCAGGCAAGTCCCAGCCACGTTGTCCAGAGCGGGAGAAACCAAAGGTGACTCACAACTACTTGGTCGGATCCGATGACCCCCGTCAAACTGCCGGTCCCGTACTGGATGGAGAAGGGGGTCCCTATCGCCTGGTACGTGCTGGACTGCGACGGCTGAAACCTGGCGTGCTGCGCTGGGGAAGGAGACGGGAGCTGTCAGCAGAAATGCTCTTCATCTGTGCGGCCAGGATGCCAGGAGACCCCACCACGGCCGGCAGCAGCGACCGGCCTCCGGGCAAAGCACTGCGGGGATAAAACTCACCCCGTTCCAATCTGCCTGGAAGGCACCAGGTTTTTTAAGGGGAGCGGGGTCAGCTCTTGGGATATTTTTGTAAGACCTGCAGTTCGGCCCTGCTGTTTCCAGCTGTTTTCCCCAGCCCACCTTGGCTGTGGTGGAAGCACCACGGGCTGCTCAGAGCTGCTCCGTGTCCCGGGCAGCGAGGCTGGGCTCACCGGGGCTGGCTCGTCGCTGACAGCCCGAACAAGCTTGGTGCTTGTCACCCACCAAGCCCCCGGGCAGGCAGCCCGGAGCCGTGCCATGCGCCCTGTGCCCGCCTTGTTCCGCCACCCAGCCCCTTGCTGACAAGCGGTATTGTGTGCTATCATCTTTGCTTGTTTGTTTAAAGGCTCTCCCCTAAGAATGGCCTAAAGAGCACGTCCGATATCTCCCGCGGGCTGATGGTGCTGGGTGCTGGTGGTGTGATTGCTGCGTGAGCAAACAAACCCGCTGAGGCTCCCCCTGCTCCCCTCCGCCCCTCAATTTCTGTTGTCCGTGTGTGCCTTGAAGGGCTCAACTGGGTGGGAAGGTCTTCCCAAGGAGTCTGGGCTGTGCTGGGGCCACCCTGGAGGGGACGTTTGGGGTCCTGTCACTGCTGGATGGAGGGACTGGCTGGTTGGGGAGCCCCTACTCACTGCAGGCTTTGCTGACGCAGTAGACTGACGGCACCCAGAGGTTGGAGGAGCCCGTGTCGAATACCACGGTGAAGTTCTGCGGAGGGGTCCCAATGGAGATCTGCCCAAAATACTCCATCTAGCAAAGAGAGGAGCCGTCAGACACCGGCACACCAAGAAATGCTGGCAAAGGGGTGTCTGCAGAGGACAGATGGGGTTCGGTGCAGGGATGGCTGGCACCGGGGGAGCGTTTGATCTGAAATAGCCATGTTGTGCCCGGTGAAATAGAGCCAGATATTTAAGGAAGAGCAAGGCAAGCTGAAGAGACAGGATGGTGGGTGTGGATGCCAGCCTCTTCCTGCAGGAAGGCCAAGCCCTGAGGGGTCCCGCATCACCAGGATGCAGACAGCGGCAGGGGCTCTGGGGAATGGGATGGACCTGGGGAACCCCCTCCACCTCCAGCTCTGGGTCCTTCATGGTGTGATGTGTGTTAGTTTTGGAGGAAATCAGAACCCAGGGAGCACAGCCGGCAGGGAGAAGGCTGGCAGAGCCCACTGTGAATGTGCTCCCTTGTTCCCTCTCATCATCACATTCCTGGGAACCAAGGAGCGGGAGCAGCGAGCCCTGGCACGCTGGAGCCCTGGCACGCTGGAGCCCTGGCACGCTGGGGCACTGGCTGCCGACGTGCTCTGTTACCAGGCATGGTCTTGATGGGAAGCATTGGGGACCACTCATGCAAACTGATGCGCCCTAGCCCTTGGTGCCACCACACTTACATCCAGATAGTTGATGAGGGGCTCGTTGGCGTTTGTGAAGGCAGAGCAGTCCTCACTGTACTGGATCATGTCGATCTTGTGGGCTTTCCAGAAGTGGGAGAGCTGCCCACGATCCCGCAGCACCTTCCGCAGGGAGCGGTGCCGCGTCAGGGTCACCCTGGGAAAGGAAAAGTCCCGGTCACTTGCCTGGAGCTGCGGATGCTGCTGGTGTCCTGCATGTCCATCCTGGGGGTCCCAGCATCACCAGGATGCAGGTCCAGAGCCTGCTTCCCTGCATCCCCCATGGCACTGGTTTCTAGCCGAGGCACAGCGAATTGGAGGGGCTTGATCTGGTTTAGGATTCGGCAGATGGAGGGCAAAGCTGGCAGGAGAGCATGCACACCCCTGCGCTGGCCTGCTCGCCGTGATGGGATGGGCAGGAACACCACATGACTGATGGAAAAGGACCTTCAGGCTGGGCGCGGAGACCAGGACCAAGGTGAATTCATGCTGATGTTTACTCCCCGTCTGCTTGCACAGACCTTGTCTGCAACTAATAACTCATCCTTGCAGACCTCGCCACGGCCCGCTGCTGCTGGGGTCTGCTCAGAGGGATGGAGACGGCCACGGAGCTGACAGACTGATGGGGGCAAACCAGCAAAGCACCGTGTGGTCCCTGTGCTCCGCTGCAGCCGCAGTGTCCGTGCCAGGGGAGCTCGGCGCTGCCTGCTCTCAAGACTGGCAGGATCCTGGCAGAGAAGCCCCTCCGAGAGCCCGGGGAGCTGGGGTGCACCCTGAGGACCCCCTTACCTCTTCAATCCGCTGGCCAGGGAGAGGCAGAGCATGGCGAGGAGAAGGAGGAAGCTCTTCATGTTGGCGGCAGCGCTGGCCTCGGCTGGGCTCTGCGGGTGCGGGCAGCGCCGCGGCGTTGTTCTTATACCAACAGGTACACCCTCGTCCCGGTGCCCGCGATAACGCCCCGCTCAAAGTCAACACAGGGCTTTGGCGGTGGAAATGAATCACTGGCCACGTCCCAGGCGAGGCAGAGCGTGGGTGCCGGGGTCAAGTTTGGTTTTGTGGGCGAGGGGCTGGTGGTGGCAGAGCAGAGTGGTGCCCAGGGACCTGCCAGGCGCCGGGCAGGGGGATGTGGTGGCTGCTTCTGGGAGCTGCCAAGGTCCTGCAGCGGGAGCAGAGGGAGGTCTCCATCCCAGTGCTTCCATCCCAGTGACAGCCTCTTATCCACTGGAAATCACATGGCACAGCTGAGCTGGTGGAATCCCCCCAGAATGCTCCAGGGAGCATTTTCCCTTCCCTTTGCCCCATGGTCATCCCCAGGGACCTGCCCATGGCCATGGGGTGCTCCAGCTGCAAGGGGGGTGCAGGACATTTGCCCAGAGAGGTTGTGGAGGCTCCTCCTCTGGAGACTTTCAAAACCCGCCTGGCCACGATCCTGCGTAACCTGCCCTGGGTGACCTGCTCTGGCAGGGGGGTTGGACAAGGTGATCTCCAGAGGTCCCTTCCATCCCACACCATTCCATGATGCTGTGAAAGGGATGTGTTTGTAGCATCAGGCAGCTGCCACGCAAACTTGAAAAGGCAAAGACTAATTAGCGGTGATGAACTGCTCAGGAATCTGCAACTTTCCCTTTTAAGCAGCAGTCAGTGCCATCAAAGCACGGTCTTAGCTTGGGAGACAGTTACTCTTGGCTTTACAGCCACTAATGGGCTCTTCCCCAGTGGCTGGTTCTCATTTAACACAGGATGGCCGCCTCATTAAGCCTCTGTGAATGCAAATAAAAAATGCTAATGAACAAATCAAGCCTTCAGATGCAGAGGGGAGGTGAGAGGAGGAGGAGGGCGAGGATTTTCTTGCTGCTACCATCTCTCAGACGCGGGGCTGAAGGCTCGTGATGACACCGTGTCATCCCTGTGGTGGTTTTCTGTGTTTATGGCTCTGTAATAACTGGCGATGGGTGCCACAAAGGGGGGTGTTCTCCCCAGCGAGCACCATTCATGTGATTGATGGGGTCTTCTACCCTTAGCACGGTGCTAATCAATTTTCTGTTTATCCCAGTTAGTCTATTTTATCTAGTGAAAGTCCATGATACAGGAAATTAAAGTCCTTGTCTGTGAGGCACAGGTAGGGATGGGCCAGGAGCCCAGCACGGCCACTTGCCACCCCGGCTGGTGGAGAATAATGGCCTCGGAAAGAGCCGAATCGTGTCTCCTGCATCTCCATCTCTGGGAGACGCTGCTCGGCTCCTCCTCTCCCTGGCTCTCTGGGGAGCTTAAGCTTAAAAACTCTTATCAAAGGTTTCTTTGGTGTAAGTGTGGGGATGCGGGGCTCGGCAGAGGTGATGCTGGCGGCAGATGCAGCCAGTTTTTCCAGGTCAAATGTAAATTCCCTGCATTGCCCCATGCCCAGGTCAGTAGCTGCAGTGTTTTTGACTGAGTAGCTTTTATCCAAAGTTATTATCTATTTCCCTTTTAAGATGCAGTTTAATGTGTTGGTCTAATCATATATTCATAGGAAGGATTTTAAAAAAAACCAAACCAAACCTTCCTAAAACAAAAGCAATCACAGCAAGTGCCAGATCAGCTGAAAGCAGCAAGTTGATTGTTACAGACATGGTTTATAACCCGAAAATCCTGTAAGAAAATCCAGCCTGAAGGGCTGTCGGGCTTCTGAGATAAACGGGAGCATGAGCTGCAGTACAGACAAGCCGACTACTTTAAGCGAAATAGTTTATTTAGTGGAAAAGATCCCAAATTGGATCATCATAATCTGCAAGCTCGTGACAGGAGATTCAGCATTAAAATCTGAAGATGAAAGAAATAAAGAGGCTGAACACTTCATTTAGAAATTTTTGAAGTTGAGCAAATCTATTTCTACTTTTATTTAGTTATTTTAAAAGTAAATTTAAAACCGAGGCTCTTAAAGGCGAATCAAAAGTTTTATTTCAAGTGGAACCGAGTGGTTTGTTTTCCTCTTTCTTTCAGGAGCCAATACAAGACTTGGCTGTATTTGGCCAAGAAAATTGGGGGGAAAATGGCGCTTTCAGCTGTAGCTCCAAGCACCCTGCACACGCACCAGGAGACCTGCACCTTTTCAGTGCTCGGTGCCTCTCCCCACAGCTGGGCCAGCGCCAGCTCTGCCTTCCCGGAGCATCCCCACCTCCTACATCTCCCGAGAGAGCCCGGAGCGACGGAGCCAAACACGCGGAAATATTTATAAGGCTGGGAGCCTTTGAATCCGTCTTGTTGATAAAACAGCAGAAGAAAGTGCTTACATGCAGTAGAAATGTAATGAAACGTGACTGCCAGCTACTGGAACATCCCAGGTCTTGTAAGAAATATATGGCCCGTACATAGGGCTGTGCTGCTTCCAGGCAGCGGCTGTCACGAAGGATCTCTCACCCCTTCCAGCTCTACACATGGGCCCTCAGATATGTCAGAAATAGGTGCTGCACCTTGGGCAGAGAACACGCACGAGTGTGCAGTGCTTTACTCATTTTAAGAAACCTCCTCTCAGGCTACAAGTATGCTCTCTGGCTTCTTTCTTTGTATTTCCTTCAGTTCAGCCACTTCCACGATCAGCTCTGACAGATTCAGCTTGTGCCCGAGTAGCGTTTTCTGAAAAGCCTTTTTTCTCTATCAGCTACTTCTCCCACCTGTTAATCTGTTTATACATCACACCGCCCCTGAAAGAGTGAAACCCTGCAACAGCAAACACTCACTTTTTGAAAAAAAAAAACGAAAAAAAAAACCGAGCAAGTTCGGTTAAATATTTACCAGAGGCAGAGCAGCTGTGGGTAAAGCTGGGCCAAATCCTGCTGGGATGGAGCTGATGGACAGTGTGGTCCCCGTGGTCCCAGCGGATGGGAGGGAAATGTGGGCAGCAGCAGTGGGGACCTGGCAGGGACCCAAATCACGATGCAGCTCCTGAAGATGAACCCTGACAGCGTCTGGCACTGGGGGGGTACAAAGAGATTCTCAAGACCAGTTTCTCTTTGGCTATGGTAAGGCCAAGGGGATTCATGGAGATGCTGGGATGTTATCTCCCCAGGAGAGGGTTGCTGTGGGATGCTGGGGGTGATGGGGATGTTTAAATGCCAGTGGGCACCGTCCCTGTGAGTCAGGGACCCTGCAAGAAGAGAGATACCTCGCTCCCTGCCCATCTCCTGCCAAGGAAGAAGCACAGGAGGGCTGGGCTGCTGCAGGATATCTCCAACACCAACTGCTGCTTCAGTGCGAGAGCTGCAAAATCCGTTCCTAGGGAGCAGCGGCCCAGTGCTCCCCAAATCTGCTGCAAACTGGTGAGAGTGGGTCTGCAGTCTGCCGTTTGCACCTCGCCGTTATTAAGTGATGCCGCAAGTTACTACTGACCAGAAAATCTTTCCAGAAAATGGGTAAGTGGAGGCCCGCTCCCGCCCAGCAGACACCAAGTCGTGCCAGGCTCTGGGACCACGTCCCTTATGACTTGAAATGTTTTACTCCTGTAGAAGACTCTTGCTTGGAAGCAGCCAGAGCACTTTTTGGGTGGCAGCTGAATTGCTCAGGGCTGAGCCAGCTCCAGTGCTGCTGGGCAGAGCTGGCTGCCCTCGGGGACTGCTTTGCTCCAACAACGCTCAGCTGCATTTTAGTGCAAAACTGCTGGAAGATGGGCCAAGAGGGGGAACCTCTGAGGAGAACAACCCAGGGAGATACAGCTTCCCCAGCCCTGGATCAGAAGCATCCGCAGAACAGCAGAGAAAATACCCAAATATATTTAAATGAGCCAATCGGCAGAGGGGAAGCGTCACGGAACCTTGTGTGGGCTCATTCCTGCCATCGGCACTGGGGTAAGAGTGAGACCGCATCCGGCACCGAGCTGGCGAGCACCTCTGCACTGCTGGACCCCTGCGGCTGCACGGCCACCCAAATGCTGCCGGAACGTCCTTAATTCCTGCTCCCTCCAAGGCCCTGGTTGCCCTGGTCCTGTGGGAAAGGGAAGGTGAGGAAAGCTCTGGTCCCCCAGGTGAAGCACCGCTGGATATCGCACTCCCCAGGCTGCTGCACGTGGTGCCTCGGAGAGCTCTTGTCCATCAGGGCGAGAGCTGGGGTTGGTGTCCAGCTCCAAGGGGTGTCTGCAGGCCACATCCAGGTTGGATGTGTTGCTGCCAACCTGAGCTTTAGCCTTAAACTGAGGCAGCAAGGCCTGGCTTAAATGGGATTGAAAGAATTTGAGGCATTCCCGTGATTTTGCTCACCTTTAGATTGAGCGTAGGCGTCTTGACTTCACCACTCACTAACCGGCCGAGTACGAGTTCTTTACACGCCTTGATTTCAACAGGGCATGGTGCTTGAGAAGGGGTTAATATCCTGGCAGCCGGAGGGGGGGAGGCTCTCAGCAAGTTACCCCCGTACACCAAAAAAGTACATGTGCTGCCAGCGTCGTACTGGCTGTTATCTTCAAAATAGATACTTCAACGCGCTCGTATGCGTATCACCTCCTCAATCTCGCCGTGCCCCATCTCAGCAAAGAAGCTGCTTGCTACTGATATTTGGATTTGGGTCTTATTTTGCAATTTCCTTTTGAACAGCTCATTTCTCAGATCGTTATCTGCTGCAGCAGCCTCTCCTGCCCCGCAATAGGAAATGAGCCATTTAAGAATGACAGCCAGTTAAGAAGGATATTTGGGGACAGAACAGTTCAATAAGGGAGGGGGAAAATTCCGGCAAGAAATGGATTTTTAGCTTGGCGGATGCCAAACTGTTTGGGTAAGTGGAATTTCGCAGGAGATTGGTGAGGTTATCGGAAAAGCTTTTGATGAATTACTCTTAGAAATGTGTCATAGAGGGAATTATAACATCTGATCCATGGGATGGATAACGCCTTTGCTCTATCAATCTATCAGTCGATCAACCATATTATTATAGCTCCTTTAATCGCAGTATCAAAGCTTTAGCTGGAGATGCCTCCCTGTGTTAGCCATTTATAAATAGCGAGCAGATAGGCATTGAGTGAAAATGTAAAGTGCTTTTTTTATAAGTGGAAGCTTACCAAAGGAATGCTCTCCATTGCTGTCCTTTATTATAAATCTCTTCAGTATCATGGCCACAAGTCCCAAGCCAAGGGGCCTGGTTCAGGCATATGTATTTTCAGATTATGTGCCTTAAACCCCCTTAAATTCAACAGGATTTAAGTGCTCACCTAGAATTAAATCCGAAGTGTTAAATTCACATGCAGAGATGTTGAAGGGCCCCCGACCTTTCTGGCTGGAGCGTGACCAGCGACAAGAGCCTGACCCGCCACCTTCGTTTGGTTACTTTCTTTTATGGCTTTTTTTTTTTTTTTTTCCGAGATAATAGTTATCAAATATCTTTTGTGGATTTAAAAAAAAATATGCAAGGGAGGATTAAAGCAAGAAGAATGTATTTCAGTTCTTCTTCCATCAGTGGCACGGTGGAGCCCAGAAGCTCCAGTTACGTCTCAGATGTGACCGAGGCGGCAGCAGATAAAACCCTTAAGCTTGGTGATAATGTCAGGGAGGGTCTGGCCGGGGGTGTGTGTGAGGAAGACTCGCAGAGGGAGGGCTGGTTGCCTTTCTTTTACATCTGCAATGGCAGACCACCGCTTTCAAGCGGCTGGCCTGACCTTCAGCTGACGTGGCGCAGCGTGAAGCTCAATGGGACCATTCTGGTTGGTTGCCACCAGGGCAAGCGGTCTCTCTGTCCCCGCCGAGACCTCCAGTGCTTCGCTGGGCATCACGCCGGCCACCGAGACGCCTCGCAGGGAGGATGAGCACCTGCGAGTGGTGAGTACAGAGCCCTTCGCAGCCCTCGCTCCAAGATGGAAGGGTAACGGCAGTTCCGGGGATCCTTTCTGCTCGGTTTCTCAGCCCGGGCTGGCCGGGCTCTGGCTGTGGGGATGCTGTGCCCTGTATCCAGGAGCAGCAGCAAAGCACGGGGATGCTGCAGTCCCCATGGCTGGTGATGTTGTGCCTGCTTCTTGCCGAGCTGGGGGCAATCTGCGTTCTCCTTGGATGGCCGCGGTGGGCAGACGCATAGGCAGGAGCCTCAGAAAGGGCTCGTCGTTTTGGCAGGAGCCATATTTGTTAAGTTCTCTCCTCCAGCGAGCACTGCGCACCCCCCCGCTGGCAGCAAGGCTTTTGAAAATCTGCTGAACAAAAATGAACCCTGCACCCAGAAGTGAAGAGCAAGGAGCCCTGGGGATTTTTGAAAGTGGAGCCCCAGGTTTTTGGGCACGTTGCCTTAAAGACAGAAAGCGAACCCAAAAACTGTACCAGCAAACCTTGGTCCTTTGAAGCAATGGCAGCCAAACGATACCGAAAAACCTGAAAATAATTTACTTATTTCTTTCACTTAGACAAAATATTTCTCTCTTATTCAGGTGGGTGCTTGCTGTCATCTCAGCTGTCACCTTGATCCCATATGCCCTCCTCTTGCTGACACTTTACATCATGCTCAGCAGGAAAATAGGTAATTTACCCTCTTGTTGCTGTGCCTGTTGTGATCCTCGCTCCTGCAATCATCCGGTTCAGTCTGCAAAGCACGGCCAAGTCCTCGCTCTGCCTCTGGTTCTCAGGGAGCAACCGCTGAGGAGCCTCTGTGGGGTTCCTTCATGGACCTGCCAGACCCTGCAGGGACCCACCAGACCCCTGGGCGGGTGTGGGATGGGATCGGCTCCAGGCAGGGATTTCCCACCAGCATCACCGCTCTAGTCCCGTGGGCCGTAGCGGGCAGGGTTATACAGCCTGTTGTCGTTTCAAACACATTGCCTTTTATTGCCCTTGTTAGCCGAGTGGTGGGGAAATACCATCAGAATCCATTAGTGAAATATTAATTCAGATGAAGCTATGATTTCCAGCAGGAAAAATCTTTCACACAAAACCGCTGCCCACATTTGCACATAAACAAGCTCTGCTTGGCCCCGTGGGTCAAACTAATTTTGAACTTGCACGGGAGAAGGCCTCGATGCCGTGATGTGACACTGGAGTCTTTAATCTCAGGAGGACAGGGCACGCACTTAATCATCGCGGTGTTTGAACTGATAGATATTTGCCCGCTCCAATACATAATAAGAATTATTGCGGTGCCAGTGGCTTTGCTGCGGGGCAGTGCTGGGGCTTGGGGAGCTGGGGGGAAGATCCGTCTGGAGGGGTGTTTGGGGTGCGTTGGACACAGCTCTGGTCTGGAGCAAGGAGCTGACTCTCATCCCGGTTGCAGCCAGGCATTCCTGCGGGAAGCAGGCGAGCAGCAGCCCTGCGGCACAGCCCCAGCAGCCTCCCACCTCTTCAGCGGGAGCTGAAGGGGGACAGAGACCGACCTACGCGGGTAAGGGGATCCTGCACCATGGGGTTTGGTCCTGGCCCGTGGGTAGAATTGCGTGGTATTGCATCTGTGGGGTACACTCTGGCTCAGCCAGCTTTGGAGACCCTCAACTGCTGGTTTGGGCTGGGAGAGGCGCGGGCGGCCAGGCGAAGGGCAGGGGCAGCAGCCACTGGAAATGCCAGCTACCTCCTTGGGGCTTTTCCTGCCCCAGGGGCAGGGGGTGAAGAGGGGAGGGATCACACTGGTGCTTTTTGGATTCTCCGTTCTTGCTCTCGAGGGTGTTTGCCTTTTCTCCGTGGTGGTATTTTTAACTTTAACCCATGACATGGTGATGGAGGTGGGAATGTTTCCTATTTTTAAGGGAGCAGCGAAACGTCTTCGGAGACCTCGGAGGACTCGGACAGCAGCCCATCCCGTGCACAGGTACAGCCACGGGCAGAGAGCTCTTGCCAAAAGCAGCCTCAAGACCCACAGAGCAGCAATGGGGGGGCAAATGCATCGAACCCCGTGGAGACACCAGCAGCAAGGCCAGGGTGGTGGTTGTCACCTGCCATATGCAACGTTCCCCATTTAGAGGGAAGCATCGCCAGGGGCCAGGGAGATCCCTGGGCACAACCTGGGCACCTTGAATGGCTGCACACCTTTGTGTGCAGGGCAAAGCTGTCCCTGGGAGGTGCCGGTGCCTGACCTGGGCTTTCTATCTGCTTCTGCAGGGCCCTCGCTCAGAGGAAAACCTCAATTACACGTGCCTGGTCTTCCCAGGGGAAGGCTGCGGGCCACGATCTGCCAGGGACTACGAGAACATGAAGGTTGGGATGGACTACGTCAATGTGGACCCCAAAAATAGGAAGGTGAATTTCTGGCCCTGCTCCAGCCCCGTGACGTCCAAGCCCATCGAGTACACCGAGGTGAAGCTGTGACTCCCGGGGTGCTGCTGGAGGGGTTTTGGCTCAGACCAGCACCGGGACGGGGAGATGTCCACAGCCCCGGCAGCCGCAGGAGCAGGGCTTCTCCTTCCCCAGCGCCTGGCACGGGCTGATGCCTGCCAGCTTTTATTCCTTGGAACACTCCAACCCGCCGATACAATCTGCTTGGTATTCTACTTAAATGCGTCACTGTTGCTGAAGGCTGCTGAGCGTGGATGGCGCGGGCAAGCGTTCCTCCTACCCAGGCTGAAATGAATGTGTGCTCTGGTTTTGTGTGATTGCCCTTTTTCTCATCCCATGAAAGCAAATGAAACATCCCCCACCTGCCCCTCAAAACGGGGTGGAGTCTGGGCAGTGAAATGGAGCAGTCTTCAGAATACCCACCCAAAGCAGCTGGCACCTCCTCTGAATGATCTTTTCTTTGCTGATTGCTGTCATAAAACACTTTTAAACACAGTTCCTCCTCCAGCTTTGCCCTCACTGCCCAACAAGCCCCGATTCACCACCCCCCCTGCACCCCTTTTCCTCTGATGCTCAAAATCTTCCCAAGCTCCGATCACCCCAGAGCTGATGCTGGGCCTGGGGTGGCTGCACGGGCAGCTTGACCCCCGGCCACGCACTGAGGGGATGCCAGGGCGAGGGAGGGAGGGTGGCCCTGCCAGGGACCTTCCTCCCACAGCTGAAAGCCGTAGTCATCCTCTCAGCTGGCAAATGGCTGAGTGGTTCCCAGGGGATTTATTTCTCCCCTCCTCAGCTGGAGGACCTGGGCTGGCTGCTGGTCCCTCTGGGCTGTGAGGGTCACAGGACTGGACCACGGGTCTCCACATGAGTGTAGGTAAGTCAAATCCCTGTGTCCTGTGCGGAGGGGTGATATTTTCCTGTCTCCCACCTTTTGCTTTGTCCCTGCACCAAGTGCCCTGGGTGCAGGGCTCGGCTGGGAGTGATGCTCACACCCAGCAGAGCTGCTGAAGGGTTCAGTCCCTGGGCTGGGGCACACTCTGCTGTCCCCACTGTGGTCTGCCACCCCCTTTCTTGTTTTCCTTAATTACTGGTTGAATTCCCAGGGGACTCGGATAGCACTGCCATTTTCTCTAAGAAAACAGAGTTGGAGGCTCTCCAGCTTGCAGAGAGGAGCCTGGGATTGTGAGCTGACCATGCTGGGAAGGCTCCTGTTATCTTCTCAGAGGTGCTGCTTCCCCTGCCTGCCAGTGATTACATTTGTCAGGTCACCTTCATGCTCCTGAGGTCCAGGAGAGCCAGGACCTGGCCAGCCCTGCTCGGGGCTCTCTGTTCTCAGCAAACCACTGCTGCAAACGGAGCCGGTCCCTTCGCATCACTCTGCGTCTTGATACTCAGGATATTTTCAAGAAATAAAAGAGTGCTGGGGAGGGGGAATGGTCCAATTGCTGGGAGGAATTAGGGGTGTGGAGCTGCTGCTTCCCAACACAGCCCCTCCTTCCTCAGGGCTGGAGCTGCCCCAAGTGCATTTCCAGTCGGCTCGGCAGCGATGTGCTTTAATGAAAGGTTGTGAGACGATTAATTTGGTATCGATCCTGGGCTGGGGGGGGTGTCAGTCACTGGGTTTATGACCTTGCTGTGCAGATCTGGCCTAACTTGAAGGGCGAGCGAAGGAAAAGGTTCAAAATCCCAAATGATGTCTGGGGACCGTGGCTAGAGGCCAGGAGAGGTGGGTTTGTGGAACTGGAGATGAGGTCAAACCCAGCTAGTGGGAGTCTCTGGAAAAACTGATTCATGTGCTTGATCATTAAAAAGTGAAAATAATTTAAGATTTCACTCATAATGTCTTGTTTTTACAGATTTAGCCTGTTAATAGAGGGAATAACACCCCGCCTGCAGGGAATCCAGCCACTTGTACATCCCCCATCGGCAGCTTTTGAGCTCCACTCCCCAGCAAAGGGATGCTCCTGCCGGCCTTGCTTGTGTCTTCTAAATCAAAACAGCTTCTGGGAGACCCACAACATGCAGGGAGAAGGGCAGGGGCCAGGCTGGCACTGCAAGGCCATGGCCCATTCCCAGCTGCCAGCCACCCCTCCTCTGTGCTCCCAAGCTCCCTGAAGGCATCTCGGAGCCCTGGGTGGTTTCGGCACCTTGATCTCTGCTAAGTAAGACAAAAGCAGCAGCAATGTGAGAGCAGCTCTTTAATGGGATGCAGCAGCTGGGGGCTGCAAGTGAACCCGATGGAAAGCGCTGGGGCACAGGGAGGATCTGCCTGGGCAAGCTGGAGCTGGGCCAGGCTGCTCCGAGCAGCTCTTTGGTGGTGTCGGTGCCACATTTGGATGCGGGCACAGCGCGGTGCGGTGCCGCTCAGCGCTGTGCACAGAGAAGGACATTCCTGCCCCGAGGCTTTGGCTCCAGCCCCATCCCTGTCCCTGGGGAGGTGGGCAGGGGGTCCAGCTCCAAAGCTGCCTGTCAGCAGAGGGCAAAGCTGCTCCGCACAGAGGGGAGAGGATGCTGTGCTCCAGGGTGTGGGGAAGCTGCGTCTGCTCTGCCAGCAAAGCCCTGGGGATGGGAGATGAGTAACTGGCTTGCGGGGAGCTCTGGAGCAGATGTAGCCAGGTTGCCTCCTGCTGAGCCCAGGCTGCTTTGCTGGCAGCTGTTGAACACTCAAAGCTCCAGTCCCTCCAGAAGGACTTGCTGGTGCAGCACCTCCCCAGCCGACACTGGGGTTGTGGGGCCTTCCTGGGGGAGAGCAGCCAGGCAGCAAGAGGCTTCCTAATGTGCAAGGGAGGTGGATGCTGTGGTCGGGCAATGGAGCTCTGTCCAGCTACCCCGATGCTCGTAGCAGATGGAGTGTGCACGGACACAAGGACAAGACGGACATTGAGTGATGCTTTTCTGGGTGAAGCACCCACCTTTCTGCAAAAGGAGATGCTACCAGGTGGGGAGAGAGACAGCTCTGCAGTGACAGTGCTCGTGGTGTCACATCTGGTGGCAGCTGTTCTCAGTGGAGGGATGTGTCCCAGGGACCGGCCACCGCTGCAGCCTAGAGCATGCCCGACTCGGCCACCACCTCCTCGCAGGGCGGGTACAAGTCCTTGGTGCTGTCCCCATGCAGGGGGAGGCCGGTGGGGCTGGTGTGGTGGCTGTGGCTCAGGATGGTGGTTTTCCTGCTGCAGAGGCTGCCGGTGGAGACCTGTCTCCGCAGCCCGGGCCGGGGACCACCCCAGCAGGACAGGCAGCGTGCGGCATCCTGGAGCAGGTGCCCGCTGAAGAACATGTAAATCCAGGGGTTGCAGCAGCTGCTGAGGCTGGCCAGCAGCATGGTGATGGTGAAAGCCACGTTGGTGGACTCTGGGAAGGCAAAGGAGAGAGCTGAGACCTCCACCAGGCTGGGCAGGGTCCCAGTGTGCAATGGGTGGGTGCTGGGGGCTCTTTTTGGCTCGGGCGCTTGTCCTTGGTCCCATTCCTAGCCCACCTGACTGGCATTTCTTTGGGCAGGAGAGTTTGCATCTTGGCAGGTGGAGCTGGGCTCTGTCCCTGGCTGAGGTGGGCAGGTGGGTGATGTGCTGGGATGGGGACATGCTGGAGCAGCGCTGGGAGATGAGACCCAGCAGCTTTTGGCCCTTCCTCCGGCCTGTTTGCTGGCCAGAACATCTCCAACAGGCCTTTTAATCTTCAGGATAAAGTTCCTTCTGCCCGTGAACAGATTGGAGAGCCACTGAAAACTTCCAGAAAAAGTCAACCTATTAAATCTGAAACCCGCTTTTGAAACCTCTGCAGCTGGCTCAGCAAAAGCCTTATGGGCACTGGCTGGAACACATGAAGGACCTGCTCCAGCAGCACAGCTACTCCACGAGGCAGGACTGGCACCATTAAAACCCTCCCTGCAGTCACCTACCAACCACAGCAGCTCCTGAAGCAAATTCCCACCTAAGGAAAAAAAACACACATGGCAAAACTGTTCCCACAGCATCTTCCCACCTCCCTACAGGCGGCGGTCAGCACCCGTTGCTTTCTGGTGGTTTTTCTGATGAAAGCAATGATTTGACTCTGCAAGCATCTTTCTAGAAATATTGCTGAGGAGCAAATCTGTAGCCTTGCCCATGAATTGTAAATGACTTCAGCTCTTGAGTAAAGATGCCGTGGGCATGCTGTGCGCCTCAGGTGCCCAGGGCTCTGTGCCTGCGGGGGGCCGCAGCCCAGCACCCCCACCACTACTCACCATCATCAGGAGCATCCTCATCCCACACCGACCACATCTGCATGCTGAAAAATGGTGCCCAGCAGGCGATATAGGCCACCACGATGACGAAGGTCATCTTCACCGTGCGGATCTTGGCACGGGAGATGGTCCGCACGCTGCTCACCCGTGAGGGCTGCCCGCTGGGGCATTGCCCGCTCTTCTCGGAGGAGCAGGGGGCCGGAGGGGCAGCTGCTGCGGGCCCCCCAGTGCTGGGGGCACCACTCTGGGTCTTGCCTTTGAGGTTCTTGCAGATCTCGTAGCAGATGAGGCTGTAGCAGACGGTGAGGATGCCGACGGGTAGGATGAAGATGCACAGTGTGGTCCAGGTGATGTAGGCTCGGGCTCCCCATGGGTACCTGAAGTCTGCCCAGCAGTCCAGCACCCCCGAGCCCTGGCGCACCTCCCGCAGGGAGAAGATGAAGATCTGGGGCAGGCTGAGCAGGCAGCTGAGCAGCCACGTAGCCCCGATCATCACGTAGGCCTGGCGACTGGGCTGCTGCAGGGTGTGCAGCGGGTGGCACACCGCCATGTAGCGGTCCAGCGTCATCACGATGAGCATGTAGGTGGAGGCGAACATGCTCAGCACCTGCAGGTACTTGACCACCCTGCAGAGTGGGTCTGGCCCCAAGAAGCGGTACGTCACCTCCCAGATCAGCTGCGGCAGGACCTGGAAGAGCGCGACGCCCAGGTCGGTCAGCCCCAGGTGCAAGATGAAGAGATGCATCCGGCTCATCTTCTTCCTCAGGCGGTACATCGCCAGCAGCACCCCCACGTTGCCTACAGTCGCTACAACCAGGATGGCGGCCAGCACCCCGACCTCTGCCTTGGCCAATTCCTCATCCCGGGTGTGCAAAAGGGTCAGGTTGGGGTCCCCTGCCAGGGTCTGGGGGCTCAGCAGCCCCTGGCCATGCCCAGGCCAGCTGCGATGGGTGCTGTTCCAGCCCCAGCCTGGCTCCATCCCTTTGGGAAGCTCTGCAGGAGCACAGGCAGCTCTAACGCTCCTCTCCGATGGTTTGTTAAACCCTTCCCTGCCTGCCCAGGGCTGAGCTGTCAGTGCTGCCCCATAGCACCGCTGCACCAGCTCCTCTGGTCGTGTCTCCTCCAGCGGTCCCCAACACCGGGGTAGGTGTCACCTCCTCTGCCTTGTGCTCCTCAGCATCACGCTAACCCTGTGCTGAGCGGCTGCACTTCCCCTCTCTTGCTGGGCTGCTCCATGCAAATATTCCCAATAAGCAAAGAGGTGCAGGGGCTCCCAGCTCAGTCCTTAATCTTTTTCTCCTCAGCGCTAAGCATTCCCAAATCCTCCTTCCTCCCTGGACTGCTCTTCTCGTGCATCCCCTCTCCCTGCTGCGCTGGTGAATTGAAGGGGAAAGGAGAATCCTCTTTGCTGCTGCTTCTGAGCACGGTAAAAGTAACAGAAAATGCTACAGAGGCTGCATCTCTTTGGCCTTTTCATTCCAAGAACAGCAGAAGTCAGGTGAGCAGTGTCCGTGGGAAGCGAGGCTGCCGGTGGTGGCTCTTGGTTGCCAGGTGTGTGAGCTCCGTCCTCCCAGGTCTGGGTTTTATACCCTGGCAGGTTCCCTCCCCGGCTGGCCCCAGCCTCCTGGCTCTGCCGCTGTGCAGATGCTGCAGTGGGAAGCTGAGAGCTGGTTCCCCTCCTGCTGCTATCTCAGAGCTGCTGTCCCCGGGCTTTGCCAGCGGCTTTTACCAAATCTGAATTCTGGGCAAGAACCAAAGGCTGGGAATCCTCCAGTGCTTCCTCCCCATCCCCTCTTTCGCAGAGTGTCAGGGCTGGGGACTCTCTGCCCCTGATTTGCACTGTCCCTACTAGTCAGACCCCACTGAATCTCTAACCTTGGCTTCTCCTGGCCCAGCAGAACCCTCTGGCCTGAAACCCAGGGGATGGGGGGGTGCAGGTCCTCCCGAGCAGCTCCTACCCCAGTACTCAGACACCCACTGGCCTCGCGCAGCCGGGTCACAGGCCCGCAGCAAAGCCGGTGGAAGCATCACTTCCTGGCACCTCATCCGGAGGCTGCCTGATTTGCTCTGTCCTTTTGTGTAGGAAAGGAATGGAGATTGTCCCTGAGACATGGCAAAAGCCTGACTCTGCTTATTGCCCAGCTAAATGCTGGCGTTTCATTCCATCTGACAGAAAACCACCCCAAAGGTGCGGAAGGAGGATCCTGCTCATCTGCAGAGCAGCCTCTGCCTCAGGTCATCGGTGTTTGCCTCATCCCTCATAGAATCACAGGATTGCCTAGATGGGAAAGGCCTTTAAGATCATCGACCCCAATCTTTAAACTCACACTGACAAGTCCTCGACTAAACCACATCCCCAAGCACTACGTCTGTACATCTTTCAAACCCCTCCAGGGCTGGCGACTCCACCACCGCCCTGGGCAGCCTCTTCCAATGCCCCATAACCCTTTCAGTACAGAAATTCTTCCTAATATCCAATCTAAACGTCCCTTGGTGCAACCCGTGGCCATTTCCTCTTGTCCTGTCACTTGTTACTTGTTTGAAAGGAAAAGCTGATGGGGAGAAGGGAGCTGAAGAGGCCCCAGCAGCTGGAGACTCTGTGCAAAGGTGATGGACAAGAGAAACACGCTCAGGCAAAGGCCAACCGCACTATAAACCACTGAAAACATGGATGAGACTAGAGCTGAGGTGCTCTCGTGTCCCACCAGCCTCAGCTGAGCTTGGGGCTGGGAGCTCGGGTACCTGCTCGCCTGCCTCTGCTCCTCATCTTCCCTCCCCACTCATTTTTGAGCCTTCAACGTCTCTTCCCACACCTGTGTGGTCGCAAAATATTTCCATTGCACCCGTATACAAATATTCAGGCCTATATAAATATTCGGGTGTATACAAATATTTGGATGTATACAAATACTCGGGTATATACAAATATTCAGGTGTTTACAAATATTCGGCTGTATACAAATATTCGGATGTATACACACACACAATGTCACTTCTGTTTGGCAACATTAAGGCTTTGTTTCCCCCTCCAGCCCCCACACTGGCTATTGAGTTATGTCAATACAAAATAAACCCACCCAGCTATTTCCAGCGTTTTTTCCTTTCTCTACTGGGGACAGATGGCAGCAGCAAACAAAAGAAACGCACCCAGCCGGGCTTCTCCCAGCACTTGGCTGCTGGACGGGGCTTGGCTGCTGGCAGAGCCTGCTCTGCCTCGCTGGCTGCGGGGTTACAATTAAGTTCCCTGAAAGAAGCCCGTTACTTGCTGGATAAAGATTTGCAGATCACCTCTAATAACCATAAATGAGAGGAGTTTGTATCTAATTAAAAGACATCCATCCTTATAAAAGACCCTGTGGATATAAAGAACCTGTCGCGGGGACGCGCCTGGCTGAGGTGCTGAAGTTAGAGATGGGAAGATATTTCCTTGAATATGGAATTTTCCCTGTTTGTGATCAGACAGCTGATTTTCTGGAAGATTAATGGAGAGCAGTGCAAAAAAAACCCACAAAGCAAAGAAAAGCGAAGATGAAGGCAGAGATGGAAGGGCAGATTCTGCAGAAAGAAAGGGACACTTCAGGGTTTTGAGGACAGACTCGGCTTTTGCTGGCGCTGGTTTGACTTAGGAGCAGTTCCCTTGGAGTTAGAGCTTTTACTCCAGATTTACCCAAGTTCAGCTGTGCGGAGAATACGGCTGCAAAGGCGCTTAGAGGAAGGTGAAGCTAATTCACAAAAGAAAAATGATCCTTGGAAAAGAGAAATACATTTTCTTTAGAGAGAGGGATTATCACAGCAAGGAAATTTTTCAAGTGGATGGATTAAAAAATAAACTCATTTTCTTTCATGGGTTTCCTGAGCATTTTGACACATCACTAGTATTGCCAGGCTCTACGTGCTTCGGCCACACCAGAGCTGAGGTCTCCAACACAGCAGCTCTGGAATTATTTTTTTGTTTGTTTAGTGCTCTGGGAGGCCTTGGGAGGCAATGGCCCAGCTCTGCCCAGCTGTGCCCAGCTGTGCTCAGCCCAGCCCCGCTCAATCCAGTGCAGCCCAGCGCAACCCAGCCTAACCTAACCTAACCTAGCCTAGCCCAGCCCAGCCCAGCCTAACCCAACCCATCACAGGCCAGCCCAGCCCAGCCCAGCCAAAGATATTTAGGCTGTTTCCCATAAGCCAGGTCCTGGAGGAGCAGAGTCTGGAGGTGTTGCAAGATGGAGAAGATGCTTCTGGTTCCTGGTAATGCATCTTTTTTGTGCTGTGTTGGTTTGTGCTCTGTGGAGAGAGGTTACATGGGTGGTATCAGAAGTAACTTTTGGGGCTCTGTGCTGCTGGTTATTGCTGCTGTGGGGTGACCTGAGCCCTGACACACTGTGAAAGCTGTTGTCACAAGGTCTGTGTTTCCTCCTGCCCCTCTGAGTGGTGCTGGGCTATGGGACCGTGCAATTTCTAAGCTCCTCTCCCCTGGCTTGTCAAGGTAATGCTGTATTACACAGCTAATTTTTGGTGGTGGTAACATCAATATGCCATGAAGCATAACACAGAAAATGCTGTTTCTATTACCAGCCATGTCCTGCTCTCTTCTACTGTGGAGCGCAGAGGTAGAGGTTTTGTAATTGCTAAACTGTTTGGTGCAGTAGCTGGTTATTTTACTTTGTGGGCAGCTCACTGGTTAAATAAATAAATAAAATGCAGTGGCTTGGGTTTATCTGCTGATTTGGCTCCCTATTCTATGCAGATATTTTACTAGCAGTGTGTGGTGGTGTTAAACTTGCACTGCTGACAGCACGAAGCCAAACTGGCCCTTCTTTAGCCTTTAATCCCTGAAATGCCTTCTGTGGTTTGGGTCATTTTGCGCTGGTTCAGATGCTGTAAGATGAAGGGGGTGTAACTGTTTTATGGCAGCTCAGGATCATCACCTTGGAAAGGCTGAGGGCAGGAATGAGGGCTGGGAGTTCCTGGTATCTAATGCTGCTCTTAATGCCAACTCTCTGCCAAAATTAAGCCGTGAATGATTTCTCCTCTACTTCCTGGAAATAAACTGCTGAGACTTCCCGGTTCTTAAAGACTTCAGGACCTTTAGAAGCCAACCTTGCTCTTGCCATTGGCTTGCTCTGTGTAGGAGCGTCCTTCATTTCTCCCAGACTTGAGGAGTTTGGAAGCTAAAAACTTGATATGATTTGATTTTTGTTGTTTGCAATGTTTGTGAAGAGTTCTCAGGGAAGTGACCTTGTGGGGTCAAACAGAGGATGTGGGCCATCAAACAGAGGATGGGAGCACGGAGGGGTTTGGCACAGCCCTGGTCCATCCTGGTACCATGCAAAATGCCCCCAAATACTCAACCCTCTCTAAACGGACACCCGGTTCAGCACTTGCACTGTGACTCCTGTCACCCCTCGGAGCAGGAAATCTTTCCCTGTCACACAGCTCTGGGAACTGGAGCCAGGAGCTTCTCTAATTTGCAGGTCATTATAAGCCAGGTGTCAGTCAGTCTTCCCTTTTCCTCCCCCCTTTCCCTCATTCAGGTTTGGTTTTTTCCATTTAATTAAAACCTCTGGTCCTGATTAATATTAGAGAGCGTGTCTGGGCACATAAATAAACATACTAAACACACAGCAAATGCCCCAGAGCGGTGCCTGTTGGGGACACTGCTGGGTGGAACAGCAGGTTGGATTTTCATGGAAAAAAAAATCCATGTGAAGCTGTAAAAATTGGCAAGCGGAACAACAAAAGCTGACAGTGTTGCATTAAGGAACTAAACTTTAAAGTCTCAGTGCTTAGAAACATTGCCTTGAACAGAAACTCGGGGCTGAGCTGCTGTCTCGGGAGATGCCGTGACTTGGACTCAGCCCAGCTTGCCTCAGAGCATCACTCCGCTGCCTTCGTCCTCCACGCTGCTCCTGGTCTCTGTGCTCTTTGGGGACAGCCCTGCCCACCCAAACACCCCCATTGTCCCCAAACCATGCCCAGAGCCATAAGTGACCCCCTCCAAACCCAGCAGAGGGAACGCAGCCAAGCTGGTGGGGCTCGGACCAGCCTCCTCTCCCCAGCACGGTTGGCAAGGTGAGCCTGAAACGCTTTGGACTGGCGAAGAGCACCAAGGGATTTCTGCTGGGGAAAATAAATCCAGTCCTGGGGCGTCCTGATAACTCTGTCACACTTCTTCTTTGTTGTTTTGCTGTGTCTTTTCACTGGACCTATACGTGTGGAAATAGTTTAAGCGCAGGCAACAGCCAGAGGAGGAATGGAAGCTACAGGCATCTTCAAGATAGCAAATGATTTATTTATCATCCTTGCTTTCTCCCTGTTGGGTTCCTTGTACAGCCAGGGATGTTTAAAGACTTTGGTAGCTGTGAAATGCTTCAATTTCCTTCCCTGCTCCCTCATCTCCTTTTGCTGTTATTGTCATTAGCATTTAAAAAACAGACACAGCCGGAGCGTTTACAACCTTAAAATCAATAATAATGAAAAACCAATCCCAAATTGCATTTCAAGGCTGGAAAGAAATGGCCTGTTCTTGTCGTGCCCTGACAGGCTGCTGTGGGGAAAGTGCATGTCCACCAGCGCTGGTGTGGACAGACAGACAAGCTGCGGACAGATGGACAAGCTGTTAACAGCCTCCTGGCAGGGATGAGAGAGTCCACCCAGGGCAGAAGTCCCACCGAGGCAGCAGTGACGTGGTGGCCAGGCTGGGAAAGGCACTTCAGGTTCTATAGTTTGCTTTATAGACCAGAGGTCTGAGCTGGGCATGGGATCTTAAGGCCCTCTAGAGATGATATTTTTAATAAACCCCTTGCTAAGGAATTTGTGTTGGTTGCAAAGCTCCTGAGCTCAGGTCCCAGGTGTGGCTGCCTGGGGACAGGTCTGCGTGGGGCAGGGCTGGTCCTGCAGGCAGCTCATGGCAGGAAGGTGCTTGGGCTTCTTCAGACATCGGCACTTGCAGCTGCTTCAGCCCGTGTCACCTTCCAGCATCTGCAGGTGAAACTGGGGCTGCGATAGCCTCGCTGGGCACAGGGGTGCTGGAGGCATCTTACCCTCCTCCCTCCCCTTTGGTGCAAAGGAAGAAGAGCCCAGGATTTAAGATACATTTAATTCAAAAACTCAACATAAGGAGTGAAGAAGAACCTTCCCATGACCTCAGATCTGCTTTGTCTACTGTTCCCCTGATGGGAATGCTGCAGCTCTTCAGAACCCACTGCCTTCCAGGTAAGAGGGGCATCAATCAGGGTTATGAAAGGAGAGGAGCAGCTGTTTCTGGACAAGATATTAGAAAATGATGAATCATAGGGAAAATGTCAGCAGTCATTCGTACTCCCCCTGCTAAAGCAACGTTCAAGGCTTCGTGATTAAAGGTTGTTCTTGCCTCTGTTTGATGGTCAGGCCCAGGTTATGGAAGAAACTTTGGGATTCTGCAGCTGCCTCAGTGGGGTCACTTCCCACCAAGTGACCAGCAGCAGAGTCAGCTTGTATTGTTCAATTAAAACATGGGATATTTCTTACCTGCTCAGATGTTATTACCCTGAAAGCTCTTGGAGTGTCAAGCTAAAGGGGCTTTGAGATGCTGAGAGGCAAGTTCACAGCATCAAGACCTGGCCCTTAGCAGTACTGCCACTAGACAAGCTGCTTCTCTCCAGCTATTTGAGCAACTTCTTTCTGTTGCTTGCTACCTTCTTGTGTATGTGGAGAACAGGACCAAATAAGCCCAATTAAAGCACTTTATTGTAGTTTCACTGGTAGTTTAGCTCAATGTGCTTAACAGATCAGAAGTGTCAGTGGAATTACTATCTTCAGCTTGCATGAAATGTGGGTCTATTTTTTTTTTTTCCCCCCATTTTAGTGTCTGAAAATCTCCTAGGAAACGTAGCTCTAATGGTCTGTCTCCTCCCTGTGCTGCAGTTCCTGCAAACGAAGCAGAAAGCTCTGCTCTCAATGTGCTCTCTGGGTCTCCTAATTAAATGGCTGCGGGCAGGAGGTCCAGGTAGTGTTGGTGGGGTTGTAACGCTGGGATGCTGGCTTTGGCAGGTTCTTGCCTTAGCTCTTGATTCTTGGGCATCTGTGGTTTGTTGCTGTGCTCCAATGATCCTCGCTAGGGTGGAGGTCCCAGATGTGGAGGCTGGAGAGCACCACAGCTCTGCAGGCCCCAGGAGATGCTGCCCCAGACCTCTTGTGTGACCCAGGAGAGCAGATTTTCCTGGTGTCAACTGGGAGGTGCAGCTTCAGCCTTTCAGACCACAGCAGGGGTTTGGTGAGAGGTGACACCCCCCTGGGGAGCCCATTCCCTGCCCACCACCCTGCTCTGCCCCAGGCTGCAGCACTGCTCTCACCACTGCCAGGTCTTGTCTGGAAGCGGGCACCAGCTTGAGGGCTCACACAACGGTGGTGAGCCCTTCCCTGCAGCTGCATTAACACCCACTCACCGCTGCTTTGTTCTTCGGGTAGGACAAGACTAGTTAATCCTCAAACCGCTCTCATCTCAGCTCTCTGGCAGGCAGAGCAGCGGGATGGAAGCCTTCGGGAGGGCAGCTAATGCTGCTTAATCCTCCCCTGATGTGGAGCGTCTGAGGAGAAGGTGGCAAAGTACATCATGTTCTGCCTGCGTGGGGTCAGAGCAGGCAGCCTAGACCTGCTGCCTCCAGCAGCATCAGCGCTGAGGTGAAGGGGCTGGGGCAGAGACGTGTTCTGCACCCTGCAGCTCTGTTGTCCCTCTTCTGCCCTAAATGGGTTTGAAGACCCCATGGACACCCCTCCCCAGCACCTGGCATGTTGAACGGGCATGTGCTGGGGTGAGAATTCAGGGTTATGCTCGCTCATGTTGGTGTTATAGGTGGGGGTGTTGGTCATCTCACTCAGGGGTATGTGACAGTGGTCAGGGGTTTAATCGACCTGATGGGAAATCGGGTTTAAAACTCCCAGAGATCCACAGATAAAAATCTGGATATTCTTCTGCATATCACTTCATTTTCTTAGCCTAAAGTTTAACCTCTGGCTCCTTTTGGATGCTTGTGAAGAGCTGGCAGAAACTGCTACTTGTGGCCTACAAAGTAGGAAGATTGTCCATCTATTTTTGAAGAGCTCCTTGCAGACCGGGACCTCTCAGGGGAGATGGCAGATGGGATGAAGAAGGGTTGGTTGCTTTGATGGTAAAAAAGCAACTTGTTCCGCCTCACGCTGATTGTTCAATAAGATATTTGAGCAGCGAGGAATAGAAACGACTCAGATTGATTTTGAGAAGTATCTGACTTGGTGCCTCTAAGTGCCTGATAATGGTGAATGGAGGGAAAAGCCATGACAGGAATACAACTCATTTTTTTCAGGCAGATCGTAGATCGAAGGGATTACTATAGTGGAAGGTTGGATTAGTCCGTGGCAGTGGGTTTGTGTGCCTCCCAAGAACACTGCTCACCATCACCAGCCGATTGCTCTGTCTCTGCCTCTTGCCCGCCTGTACGGTGCTAATTGCCAAGGCACCTCTTAAAAGCTCTTTTCATATGCATTGGCACAAGGGATTTCAGAGGCCACGAGGAGGTTCTTAGCACTGCTGCAAAGGGCAAATGCTGCCCCGTGTCTCGGAATAACGACATTTTGGAGCCTGGTTTTATCACTTACAATTCAGACGATCTGCAGACCAGTATCTCTGGCTGTAATGGATGATCACATCATGCAAGCAAATCACAGGCAGCACTGAGAGCCTGCTGGTAGGGAAACCACAGACCAAAATCAATGGATTTCTTCCCTGGCCTTTACATTATCACCCTGTCTCACCAAGCTGCTGTCGTCTAGAAAATGAACCAAATTAAGATGCAGGTCAAGCATCAAGGGGTGATTTTTTTTTTTTTTAAGGGTTTCTCTGCAGGCATGAGAATCTGGGTATGGCTGTAGTGACAACAGAACCATCACATCTGTTCTGCACCCCGTCTGCGCAGGGGTTGGGTTTGCTGCAGGAGGGGGTGAAGCTGGGGAGCCAGTGAGTGTGGGGAGCAGGAGGAACAGCTGCTTGGGGTTTTGTGCATTGGTTGTTTGAGGCTTTATGGAGTTTTGTTTGGCACCAAAAAAAAAAAATCTGAGAGACTATGCACTGATCACAGTCCTGTTTCCAAACTAGGCGGTGGTTTGTGTGTGTGGTTCTGCTCTGCACGTTTCAAAGCCCTCTATTTGCTTGTGTTTCGGAGATTAAATGTAAAGAGGCACAGACAAAGAGCTTTTGCCTTCTATCAAGCACCAAAGAGATCACCATCGAGTCTGGCAGGAGTTTGGGACCATAACCCAGAGCACTGCTGGCTCTCATTGCAGATCATCCCTACCAATTTATGGCATCACATCCCACCCCGGGGCTTAACGAAGCCTCGTGCCTGTTGCACGGAGGTGAGAGCGAGCACAGCCTCGGCGAGGGGGCTGGATTTACAGCTCACTGTTGGATTAAGATGAAATGTGAAAATCGCTGCTAAACCCCTCGTGTTCAGCGGAGCGAGGCAAGGAGGCTTGAACATGCCCCTGATGCCTCACGGGTCCAGGGTGTCTTCAATTGTTAGCTTCGATGGTGAGACTTTCAAATAATTAAATGAATGTCCGAGTCCTCAAAAGCTAATTGGGAAAGGATTATCCTAGAAGGAAACCAGAGATGCAGAGGGAAAAGGACAGCTCCCTGAGGTGACCTGTGCTCGCTACTTCAGCAGGTGACGAGCCAGATGCTGTTTTCCCTCCTGACGGCTGGTGTGTAACAGAATCCCCTGCTAGTCCCAGCAGCCAGGCTGGGGTTTCAGCAAGCCCTGGGCTTGACTAACAACCTCTTGGGAGACCTGGCCTTGAGACATCTTGCTGGATGTCTTGACCACCCCTGGATGGAGAGCAGAGCATCTCTGACAGCGCAGCATTTTGAGGGGAATTATAATGCCAGGTGGTTGCAGCAGCAGCAGTTGGTATCTGACCTTACATGTCTTGATCTTGCGAGCGTGCACTTGTGCTAAGCGCAGGAGCGGTCGCTCTGCCTTTAACAGGAGCAAGAACGGCGTTTTGCTCTGCTCGGGAATCATTCTCTTACTCCTGAACAATTCGCTGCAGGGAGCCACCAGTGCTCTTCTCATCCACCCCACTTGAAAGACCACGTTCAGGGTAGAAGAGTGTGAGGTATCGCTTGGGAAGCCACAAAGGTCCCCAGAGCCCTGGGCAACCCCATTCAACTAATATCCCAACTTCTGACAACCAATATCCCCTGTCCTGCCCCAAAACTAATTAATTTTATACATGAGTGAATTTAACACCATCATTTAGCTCTGTCTGCTGGCAGACACTTTGAAGTACAAACTGATTATGCAGGGAACAAGCTGGGAGCTGGTTAATAAGTTCCAACAAAGTGTCTACTGCTGGGAGGCCGTGTTAGATTAAATGTAGAATTTTATTGTTGTTTTCTCTTGGACTTCTGCTTGGAGACAAGTGAAGCAGCAGCAGAGTCTGTCATGAGAGAGAGGGAAGCACAATGGCGGTGTTTAGAAACTAGCTAAGTGTTAACGATCGGGATCTGACTCTGCCTGCTCCGAAAACCTCATTCTTCACCTCATTCGCTTGGTTTTGCTTCACTTCAGGCAGACTCGTTTGGAAAAGCCTGGTTGAAGCAGTTGTTCCCACGTGGTCCCCAAGGATTCCTTGCCTCCTGAAGAGCTCGGTGCTGCAGAGTGGATGCAAACTTCAAGCTTGTTACGTTGTGAATGCTGTTGTGGATGTTTTTCAGTCCTGAAGCCCATGATTACTTCTGCTAAAGGCCTTCTCCCTGGATGACCTCTCAATAGCTGTTTTCTTTTTTTGAGAGTTTCAAATAGATGAGGGGTTATTTATGGGATTTCAATGGCTCTCCACTACCTATTACTCACTGGATGGCACTTCTGAGTGAAAGCAGATGGGTAAGTATGCACCGAACTGCAGCACAAATCCCAAAAAAGGGTTTCCACTGGGAAGCCAAGTCTGTCATCATTCTCCAGGGTTTATCTTGGTTTGGCCAGTGAAGGAGAGGTGATGCCAGTTACAGTATTTTGAAGCTGTTTTGGTGAAGGGCAGACTTTCCGTAGCCACAAAGCCAAAACACAGCTGCCAAAAAAAGTTTTGCCAAATCCAATTAAAAGACAAACCAGAATAGAACTTCAGCAAAGTCTTCAGATGAACCATTTCTGAGACTCCGTGAGCTTAATTTCTTTTCTCGTTTCCTCTTTCGCTAATAGAGAATGACCTCAGGAGGACTTCAGCTGCAACTCGCTTAGAGGAAGACGTAAGTAAAAAAAAAAAAAAATCTGATTGACTTTCTAACGCAGAATTAATTTTCCCCAAAGCTGCGCTCTGCCCTGGCACGGTCAGGTACCACCACAGGACCGCCACTGAACGGTGCTGGCCCATATTTCTATCCCACAAACAAAACAAAACAACCCCAAACCAACCAACCAAACAAAAAAAACCTTTAAAAAGGTCATTTTTAAGAACTATCCCCCCGTGCGCCGCCAGGGGGCGCCGTGACTCCGGCTGCCGCAGGGGCGCGGCTTGGGGGGGGGCCACGGACGGACAGACAGACGGACACGGGCGGTGCCGGGTTGGGGGGGGGTCCAGAGACAGTGTTGGGGGTCAGGAAGTGCTGAGAAGGGTCAGGGGCAGTGCTGGGGGTCAGGTACTGCCTGGGAAGTGGTGAGGGGCAGTGCTGGGGGTCAGGGGCAGTGCTGGGGGTCAGGCAGTGCTTTGGGGGGGGGACAGATGGGCGGTGAGGGGGGGGCTGGAAGTGCTGGGGGGGGTCTGGCAGGGCAGCACCGCCGGCCTGTGCATCAGCTGGCAAAGCCCGAGGTCTGTCTCTACCCCCCTGCCCAGGGCAGATGCCCTGGCAGGGATGCTGGGGGGGGGGGCTGGAGCTGGGGGTGCTGGGTGTCCCCCCAAGGGAACGGCCTCTCCAGCTCCTCTGCTGCCCCGGGACCTCGCTGGTGTCACCGCAAGTGACAGAGAATTACCCCTCGGTCTGCTGCTCCCCTGGCAGACAGCTGCTGGGGTCCTTGTGGCATCCTCAGAAAGCTCTGGGATGAGGGAGGGGGCTGCAGGGGGGGCTTTGTCCCTTCGGGGCGCTGCAGCCCTGGGCTGTGGTCACTGGCCACCCCGCCTGGTCCCATCTCTGCTGGCTGTGCTCCAAAAGGTGTTGCCCGTGGGGCTCTGTGGTGGCCAAGGGGCTGGGACCACCGTGTCCGTGCTTGGACGGAGGACAACGGTTGTCACTCTTGACACGCAGAGTTGCCAGCGTGTGACTAGACCAGGCGTAAGCTCTTCTGCTTTTTTAGAAAAGACGCATTCTGCTTGAGCCAGGTCAGAATGTTCAAGGAAAAGGGTGACTTCTGTCCTCTCCTGGCCCACCTGCAAAGCTGGGCCATGAGCAGATGTTGGCTTCCTTCTCCCCCAGCTCCCCTGACGCTGTTGCTGAAGACATTGGCTCCTAGACCATGGGTCAGTTGTCCCATGCCCACCAAAGTGTGTCTGATGCCAGCGGGGTGAGGGTTTCTGGATAAATGCGGCTCACCAAGCAATGTTGCTGCTATTGCTTTTCCACTAGTTAATTCCTGGCCCAATTCCCTGTGAAAGAGTCAGAGGTCTGACCCCCAAACGCCGGCCATGACATACTGTTGGTTACGCGTAAGCAGCTAAACATTTTGGAACTGGTTGGGAAGTTTTCACCAGTTTCAAAGAGAGATTTGGTTGAGGTTTTGTTTGGTTTTGTGCATGTGAAATGTCTGGATTTTTTTCTTTGCGTCTGGCAGCAGAGTTACAGTTAAAGAATATTTGTAAGCTGATCTCGCTGACTTGTCCTCAAGCCCTTTTTATTCCCACCACTACTCTATCCATACATCGCTTTTTCCTCTGTTCAGACTGAGGCAAGGATCGTCTCTTACGTGCTTTAAACTGAGGAGAACGGGCAGGGTTGTTTTCCCGGCTGACTGGGCACACGAGGCACAAACCTTGTCCTGATGAGCACATTAACCGTGCCTACGCAATGCCAGGCTGATTTATTTTGCCTCTTTTCACCTCCTTCTGAAGCTTCTGACACAGCCCGTAGCTCCAGGAGGACACGGCAGCGAGGAAC
>JAVSBS010014174.1:0-18227 GCA_033124195.1 Coracias cyanogaster
CCCCATCCAGCCTGGCCTTGAACACCTCCAGGGATGGAGCATCCACAACCCCCCTGGACAACCTGTGCCAGTGTCTCACAACTGTCAGAGTGAAGAATTTCTTCCTAATTTCCAATCTAAATCTTCCCTCTTCCAGTTAGAACTCAGTGCCCTATCCCTACAGGCCTTTGTAAAAGCTGGACATGAGCCAAAAAGCTGGACATGAACCAACAGTGCACACTTGTTCCTCAGAAGGCCAATCACATCCTGGGCTGCATCAAAAGAAGTGTGGCCAGCCGATCAAGAGAGGGGATTCTGACCCTCCACTCTGCTCTGGTAAGACTTCACCTGGAATATTGCGTCCAGTTCTGGAGCCCTCAGCACAAGAAGGATGTGGACCTGATGGAGTGTGTCCAGAAGAGGGCCACAAAAATAATCAGAGGGCTGGAGCACCTCTCCTGTGAAGACAGACTGAGAGAGTTGGGCTTGTTCAGCCTGGAGGAGCGAAAGCTCCGAGGAGACCTTATAACAGCCTTCCAGTACCTGAAAGGGACATACAAGAAAGCTAGAGGGACTGTTTACAAGGGCATGCAGTGATAGGCCAAGAGGCAATGGTTTTAAACTAGAGAAGGGTAGATTTAGATTAGACATTAGGAAAAAGCTCTTTACTATGTGGGTGGTTGATCATTGGAACAGGTTGCCCAGAGAGGTGGTGGCATCTCCATCCCTGGAGACGTTCAAGGCCAGGCTTGATGGAGCTCTGAGCAACCTGATCTAGTTAGAGACATCCCCGCTGACTGCAGGGGTATTGGACTAGATGACCTTGGAAGGTCCCTTCCAACCCAAACCATTCTATGATTCTATGATTTGTAAAAAGTCCCTCCCCAGCCTTCTTGTAGGCCCCCTTCAGATAAACATATATGTATATATATGGATTATTGAGGGTTGGTTTTATGATGGGGCTAGGTTCTGGCTCCTTTTGCAGCACTGTGGTGGTTAATTAGTCACAGAAATACAAGACCTTCACTCTTTGCCTAAGTGTGTTTAAAATTATGCCAAGCTACCCAAACATGGTATTGACTCAAGTAAATGCAACTCAAAGCAAGAACTGATCGTGACCAGGCTAGTAACCTGTCCCCATCCCTGTCTCACTTGGCACATCTCCAAGCGCTGATTCTCACATTATATCCCAATTTACCAGCTGCTCCCAATATAACGAGAACAGTTTGTTAATTCATTATGGATTGTTTATGATTGATAAAATTTAGTGTAAGTACTTTTTTGGTCACGCACAGTGCTGCAAACAGGCAGGGGTATGGGGCAGCTCTATATTCCTATCGTGTGGAGATAAACTGTAGCTGGCGTTTTTTCCCTGCTAACAACTCAGGCAAACAGACTGTAAAAGCACTTGGGAATTAGCCCAGGACTTTTAGGATGGTCTTGAAGAACACTGTGAGTACTTCTTTAACCATCCTCATTTAGGTCAGCCAGTGAATTCTTTTACTGTAGTGTCTATGGAGTCCCTAAAAAGCTTGCACTTCAGTGTTACTGGGACTCAGCTGGAAAGGCGAGGGCTTTAGGCACCACCATTATGTGAGGAATGGCTTCATCGTGCTTTTACCGCTTCTTGCAGCCTCAGAGAGCAGGCTGCCAGGCAGAGATCTGCTGCATGGCCATATTCTCTGTCCCCTCCATGTCCCCCACATCAGTGTGCCACCATTGCACTGATGTGATGAGCAGGGTCTACTCAGACCATCAATGAAGGAAGTTCTGGCAGTTCACCTGGCACTTGTGCAGCAGGCCTCAGTAGGGGCTGCAGGGGTGCAAGTTCCAGCTTGCAAGTCCCCAAGAGCAGCATAAATGGTGTATAATTATGTCCTCCTGCTGATTCTGGCCCTGTATAAGATGAAGCTATGGGTCCTATGCTTAATATTGAATGAACTAAAGAGGTCACTTGTGTTTTTTAAAATTCTTTTAATCTTCTTATAAGACACAAAATAGGCTTAAGGCAAAAACTGTTCCTTAATGTGAAGGGTTGAGGAGGGCGGTTGCTTGCCTGGCTGTCTTGTGATGACAGCTGTCCCGTTGCACTGGGTTGCATAGCACTGGCACTACTCCACCAAGCAGGTTTGTGCCTCCTTACTCAATATCCATGAAGATCTCTGGGACACAATTACAATCACAGGGGTAGGAAGAGTCAGCCTGTAGTTAAACCTTCCAGCCCACACAAAGTAACAGGAAAATCCTGTTTGAAGAATTGGGGAAGAGCCTGTTCCAGATAACAAAAGCTAATGTGCTGATAAGGCTGCAGTCCCCCCACCCTCTGGTCACTCTGGTGTAAGTGGCTGCAAAGTCTGGCCCATGGTGGTTTGCCTTTTTTTTTTTCCCTCATTATTTTATCCAGGAAGGCTGTCCAGGGTGAGATAAGGAGAGATGGGTTTCTTGGAAGCATTTCTACAGTTCAGCTAGCAACAATTTTATTTAATGACCACACAAGCTCAGGTCACTGCAAAAACAACTGTTCTCTGACCTGTGCGTGGGTTTTCTTGTCCAGATTGAAAATTAGAGAGGGAAGAGATGTGTTGGTAGGAAGATGCAGAGCAGTGCAAGCCATCCAGCATGGGAGTGGGAAAAGAGAGGGTGCCTGTTTGAGCCCCTACTCAAGGTCCTCTGAGTGATAACACACAGCGGTGTGAAGTAAGTAAGAGCTGAAATGCCGTCCTGAGACCAGATTTGCTCTTCTCAAGAGAAACGCGGGAAACCTTTTGTAATGCATTACATAAACAATATGAAGCTATTGTTAGGCTAGCTGTGTAAGCTAAACCCCCAAAACTGACACTTCCAGGCAACTGAGAAAAGATTTTTAGCCAACAGCCACAACACTTTTTCCTAGAAAAACGCCCTGAGGAGCAGTATCAAATTCAGTTAATGGAGCTTCCTTCTAATCTAACTGAAGTGCCAGAAAGAAAGAACACCATCCACCTTATCTGCTGACTTCAGGAAAAACTACTTTGCATATCATGGACAAACTATGCATTTTGTGATGGATAGTGTTCTTTTGTTAAAAGAAAATCTGGAGCTTTGTTTTTAATTATAAAAACTATAACACACACACACATTTTAAAATCCTTTGTAAATCTTAGCCAACATTTCAGTTTCTTGGGGTTTTTTCTGCAGTAGGTAACACAGACATTAGTAATTGGCAACATCAAGTTATCTGAAAAAAATCATTATCAAACCAATAGACATCCTTGTATGGGCAAGAAGATACTTGGAGAGGAAAAAAGCATGGAAGAAGTCCACTTCAGTAGGGCTGCTGTCTCACATAACAGTCCCATAAGCAAAGCAGCTGAAACTTCTAAAGGGATGGTGCAAAACTAGTTGTGTAACTGTACTCAGAAAATATTCATCAGTGATTCATGGGCAGAACAGAGCGATGGAGCTGCAGGGGTCTGTCTTGGGTCTGCTTCCATAAAGGAACAGCCCTTCCTTTTCAGAGCTTGGTGTTCACATTGCCTTTTTTTTTTTGCAATTAATTTTTCCAGTGTTAGTGCAAAGATCAGATGCTTCTCTGCTCATCAGGTCCTTGCTCACAGTGAGCATGCAGTTGTTCAGGCTGTAAATTCATTACATAAATCACTCCCAGCATTTCTAGAAGGTTAATGTAAGGACTAATTAGCCAGGCTAGCTGCACTCATGTTAAACACAAATACAACCTAAATACTATTTAACTACATGGAATTTACTCTTGGGCCATTGACTAGCTTTAAGCTGGATGAGAACTTGGCTTACTCAGATGCTGCTGTGCGCTCCATCCATCCCATACTCATTGACATCCATCCCATACTTGTTGAAAATTGTTGTAAAAGGAGATGTTGCTGTGGCAGAAGGAAGAGTGGAACTCCGAGATCCAAACAGCAGAAGTGTGGTTGAGAGGGGGGTGGATTAAATAGTGGACTGATAGTTTGCATAGACAGGAACTGTCAGTGAGAAGGGTCTACAACTCACACAGAGGAAACCCTCCTGCACACATGTAGAAGTATTTTAGCAGCTTTAACATCAAGTTTTAATACGCAGTTCCAGCACCATGCATAAACAGAGCCCAAATGTTGCGAGCCCTTCACTGCTACGGTTACCCAGGGATATCTGTGCCAATGGGTGCTGCCACCCATGGATAGGGTCAGCCAAGAAAATCTGAAACACCCGGGGATCTTTTCCAGGTTAATTCTGCGGTGTTACGTGACTGCGAGCTTTATCAGTCAGAAAGCCAGCTGCCTCCTTGGCGGCTGCACTGCAGCGAGGGCAACCAGGGGAGTGTGATGCGATGTGATAGGAGTGGGGTTAGCTAAACGAAGAGTCTCTCCCATTATCTTTCTGAAAAACGGTTGACAGAGACGCTAGCTGGTAGTGTCCCTCTCCAAAAAAAAAATAAGGCTCTGAAGCAAAATATTTTTAAAATATACTTTAGTAAATATATCTTTAAGTCTCTAGGTATGATTTCCAGCTAATCACAGCTGCTTTCCTTTGAGCCACCAGCCTGCTTGTAGGGAAGGTAGGGAGAGTAGGCCAGCAGAATTGTGAATTATTTATGTTCCTGCTGAAAGCGTGAGTCTTGTCACTAGAGCTTTGCTTGATTGAATGGATCTGCAGAGACAGTTTCTGTAGCAACCCAGAACCTCGCCCAGCAAAATGTCACCCAGTCACAGGTAACACAGAACAGTAACAAGTATCTGCCTGGGTAGATGAAGATGACACAGAAGTGCCAGAGTAAAACATGTCTGAGTTTTGAATGCTTCAATCTCCCAAGACCCACCAAGATGGCATTTCAGAAGGTGAGCTGGTGGCATGTCAGCTTGGGTACCTGTAACAATCTAGCTGTGACAACAGGGGGTTTCGAAAGATTACACAACTTTTGTGGGAACTCAGCAGGTCTTTGGCACCAGGAATACAAGCTGCTGTGGTCAGGCTCTTACAGCAGCCCAAGTAGTTAGAGCCAGTGTCAATAAAGATGTGGTTCCCAAAAACTTGCTGTGACATCTTTGGGTGTTATATCCCCACACTGGGTTTGATAATATTGTCCAAAATATTTCTAGAGATCTAGTTTTTTATGCCACGGTATTTAGTGTAGATTAACAAAGGCAGAAAGATGTGGATTCAATAGTTTCTTCCCTATCTATCCTTAGCCTTTGATCCTGGCTCCTTGCTGGCTCCTCTGTCTGCCTTCTTGTAGAGATGAACCCATCACAATGAAAATGTCACAGCAATTACAAGCTGTCAGGACTATCTTGCAAAGCCTTGAAGGGCAATATAGGCTAGTACATCTGTCTAGCCATACTAAACAAATTTTTCAGTATGTCAGTATTTGAATTTTTCCTAATTACCAGCCTATCAAATGGTCTTTTACTAAATATATTTAGCTCGTCTTAAGAATTTCTGAGGCTGTGAAACCTAAACCATATTAGAAAAGTTACAATATGCAGAATTTCTTAAGAACAGAAATGTTAGTAGATGGTTTCTCATCATGCACCTCCAATTCTGCCCTCTTCACTAGCAGACACTGGAAGAGGAAAATGCAATTTTTTGTGCTTTCTCAAGTTTGTAACTCCAGTGTTCCTACATTTTGACCTTAAGAACAAAGCCAGGCTCTGCGCATTCAGAGTAACCTAGGCGCTTAGCTCTAAACAGGAGATAATCCAGGTATAAAAGGCTTATGGTTATTTGGTCAGAGGTCACCAAGGTACAACTCTAAATGTGAATAAAAGTGAGGGAGGCTGCATGAGACCTGTGTGACCTAGACAAGGAGTAATCTGACTGGCAGACGACGGAGGCCTGGCTTATCTTTAAAAGTTTTGCTGATTTAGCAATAGCGGGACTCTAACAACATTTGCCAACCAATACAGCTCTGCTGGCAAAAACCTGCAGGTAGAGTTTCAACAGCAAAACATCCTTTGCCGTTCTGATATAAGCAATACATAGTTATTAAAGCAATTTAAATTGGATCCCATCTCTAGGAGGGTTTACCATCTCTTTTACTGTACCTACATTGGCAAAATTTCTTGTTGAGGCTGTTCTACAAATCAACCACTGAAGAGTTCGAGGCTGATGACAGCAGAGCTGCTTTGGAGGCTTGATGAGAGTGTAAAGCTTTTCACCCTTTGGGAGGCCCACAGAGAAGCACTGTCTGCTTCCTTAAGTGAATCTCGGCTGGAGAACAAAGGACTTCAGCTCAGATGCAGAGGGATAATTTACATCTCATTAAATCAATATTTAAAAATCTACACTGTGTTTGTTTCTTTAGTGTCTATGGTTTTCTCTTCCAAACATGTTAAAAAGGATTTCTTTTTTACTTTTCCAGAAAGAAAAGCAGCAATAATGTTTCTGAATACCTAGAGATCCATTTTTTCCTATCCTTGCCTACCTATAAAATAGTTTAAAGGAACTTCAGTAAACTTCTCAAGAAAATTCAGCTCAAGCATAAACACAAGTATGAGTATTTTCAAGCACAATACATAGTTTGGAATGTAATAAATTCTTGAAAGACTTCTTACCTTGATACATTTTCTCATGCAGTACTATAATTTCCCAACTATCCAGCAAAACTTCTTTCATTACCAGTCACTGGCAATTCTCAAGCCAAGTGTGCTTGGCCCCCTTATGGCATCTGCAGAAAAACAAAAAACAAGTCTTTAACTGATAGATGTGTTAACTGGGCTAAGAAGCAGTGGGACATAGCTGTACCAGGAGCATTTATAATTAACAATTTCAGCAAAGCCATGTTTTTGATAGGTGGTGGTCTCAAGAACACATGTATGCAGCATGCTTTTGCAGGCATTGATAAATCCACACTCTGCACATATTGCTGGTACCACACAATTCTCGTAATAATAAATGACTTTTCATTAGAGAGCCCAAGGACAGACTGAACAGGCATTTCTATGTCACTCTGCATGAGCTGTTTCAATAATTCCTCAGAGCATGGAGTGTTCCCACAACTCATTGGTGTGGGGGCCTCATGGGCAACTCCTTGTTAACAGCCTGTAGACCTTCCTGAGGTGCCACTGGCTTCATATGATGATGAGCAAAGACAATCTAGTTAATATACTAAAACACTGGATCTGCTCACTCTCAGGGAACTGGGAGTGCTCTGGAGGGTAGCAAACTGCTTTGCTTCACATCAGGCTCAGTCCTTTGCTGAGTAGTAAAGAGCAAATCTGGTTCTGAGGGTGGCCTTGGAGCCCATGATTTTGCTCCTGTAATTAGTATGAACAAGCATTCTAACTTACACAGTCGTTTGAGGAGGAGCTAGGTTTCTCCACCCCCACACTTTTCCCCTAGGAGCAGAACAGTATGTACTGGTTTTGCCAAATAAACTAGGTTTACATTATGGCTTGATTCCTAGTACATAATTAATATTCTTCATGGACAGTGCGTCTTCAAATAGCAGGCTAATATTTACACCACAGAAAGTCCTGCAGTCCCAGCTTCAGTCGGCTGGAGACAGGAACTTCAGTTTCATTTTCTTATCTAGTGGTGACACACTGTAAAGGCAAAGTGGCGTGTACGAAGTACGACACTTTGAGGCTTACAAGAGCAAACATGAAAATACAATTCAACGGGCAAATAAAAGATGCTGTTGCATTTCCTGTCCCCTCTTCCCTCTTTGGAAGGTCACATTTTTCACAAAAGGGATACAAAGATTAACATAGAAACTACAATACACTTTTATCCAGATAAAATTGAAACCAGTAGCATTTCCCACAAACTTGCCAGGTCTCCATTTTTGCCATTTTTCTGATGTATTTTCAGAATATAAAAGTAGAATTTATTTATATATAATTTGCGTTTTAAAAATAACCTCACAGAATACGCTTTTCAAAGTGTATTTTAATGAAGCATTTATCCATGGCACATTTTCAAATGCCAACAGATCTCCACAGTTCATAAGTAATATGCAGTGTGGGAAAGGAACGGCTATACCTTAAAATGCTTTGCAAGCAAGTTAACTTCCAAGAAGTACCTTTGGGCAAATCTCATGACCAAGAGCAGGTTTTGTTACTTTCTACACCGGCTCTGTCCTACTAGTGTAGGGAGGAGAAACGCTGCTCCTGGCTCTGTTTAGGCATAAAAACACTGGCGTGAGGGATGACCAGTTTAAAAGGTGCAAGACCGACATCACAGAAGCAGGGAGGCCAAGATCACATGCTGAGGCAAGTGAATTCCTGTCAGGTAGGGAAAATCACAGCATCTTGGCTCAGCTGGCACCCCGGTGGCCCTCCCGCCTCCTGTGCCACGGCCGCCCCAGAGGAAGACAAGGCCGCGCTTCGCTGACGGGCCTAGATGGCTGCTGCGGCCTGCACCGGCACTGCTCGCTCCGCTGGGTCCACGGGTTTCTCTGGTACGGGGCTGCCCGCAGACACCGCTCCCCGCTCTCCCGGGGCCAAGGGGCCGCTCCGCGGGAGGGGGTAGAGGGGCGGGGGGGTGGTTGTGCGAGACGCTGAGGCCTCGGGCCCGCCCGGCACTAGGCCCCAGGCCCGCCCGGCGTTGCCACGCCAACGGTTAACCCAATAGTGGGCATGGGGCGGGGCGGCGGGGAACGGTCGAGCCAATAAAGGGTCGGGGCGGGGCCGCGCTGTCACAGCCGAGAGCTCGGCGGAAAGGCGGGATTGGGCGGGGGGACCAATGAGAGCTCGGGGCCGCCCGGGAAGGCGGCAGGAAGAGGCACAGCGGGTTCGGGGCAGGGCAGGAGGGAAACGCAACCAATTGCAAGTCAGGACGCCGGGGCGAGAGCGGGGCTCTAGTGCATGAGCCAATCAGAGGAGGAGAGGGGCGGTCCGAACCAATCAGAGACTGCTGTTATGACGGGCGAGCCAATCGCGAGCTGAGCAGCCGGGGCGCCAGCCAATCAGGGCGCAGTGAGCGAACAAAAGGGGCTTTCCAAGCGGCCGGCCCCTTTCCCGAGAACAATTTCACATGACGCAACGGTTGGAGGAAGAGGTTTGCGAACCGTAGCCGCCGCCGCCATTTTGTGAGCGTTGAGACTGAGTCGGCGGCGGCTGGAGGAGCAGCAGCGCGGAGCGGCGGCACCACAGCCAGCGGGAGCCGCAGCCCGGAGGATGCGGTAGAGGAGCCCAGCGGCAGCGGCGGGGGGGGCGGCATCGCTCGGCGGCGGCGGCGGCAGGGGATCGCGGGGAGGGGGCTCTCGGTCGGTGGGTCGGGTCCTGGTGCGGGCCCCGGTCGGAGAAACATGTCGGCCCCGGAGAGCAGCGCTGGTGGCAGCGAGGCCCGGGAGGACGCGTGCCGCGATTACCAGTCGTCGCTGGAGGACCTGACGTTCAACAGCAAGCCGCACATCAACATGCTGACCATCCTGGCCGAGGAGAACGTGCCCTTCGCCAAGGACATCGTCGCCCTGATCGAGGCGCAAATCGCCAAGGTTTTTATATTCCACCGACTACTACTCCTACCTATACTGCTGGGGGGACCGGCCGGGGCAGCGGGCTAGGGCGGCCTCGGGGGGCTAGGAGGAAGGGCGTGGGGGAGAGAGCCTGGTGAGGGGCGGCAGGAGGAGGAGAGTAGAGGGAGCAGGGCGAGACAGCCGGGCAAGGCAGGGGAGAGGGCCAGAGAGACGGGAGATGGGGCGGGAGAGAGGGAGAGGCTCGGAGGGAGGCAGCGGGCCGGATGGGCCGAGGCGGCCAGTGGCGGGGCGGGCGGGTAAAGCTGGGTATGGGCGGGGGAGGGCGGCGAGGCAGAGCGTTCGGGGAGCGGGGAGGTAGCGTGGGGGTTGGTGCCTGGTTGCGGGACGAGCAGAAAGAGCAGGGTTGCGACGGAGCAGAGGGCGCCGGGGACCCGGGGCCGAGTGGGAAGCACCGTGGCCGGGGCCATGGGGAGAGGGCCGGGGGCTGCGGTCGCTGTGGGGGAAGCAGGCGGAGGGAAGCGTGTGTCAGATGGGAGCACGGGGCGAGATGTCGGGGGCTCCTCCTTCAATCGCTAAGCGTGAGGCTGCTGCTTCTACCCTCCACCGCTATAGGGAGCAGGGGACTCGAGGGAGGGGAGCAGCCAGCACACAACCCTGGTCGTAGTAGGGGTGGGTTTGGGAGTCGCCCCACGGAAAGCTGTGGGAGGGCAGCGTGGCTCGCGATTTAAGCCCCGTGTAAATACCAGACACAACATGGCGGCCTGGCAGTGACTGGGCAGCAGCACCTCGCCCTTGTAGCTGGGTTTTCCCCTACGTGGAGCTAGTGTTCAGTGTCTCAAAGCTGATGTCTAACCCTTGCATTTAGCGCTTCGACAATAGGTGAATACTGCGATCATCAGAGAGAGCCTGATCGGGAGATTTTGTGGAGGGTTGGGGCTTTTTTGGGGGGTAGTTTAAAGAAATGAAAATAGGTTTAAGTTTTAACACGTAAACTGTCTTATTTTTGAGGGGCTAACTATAATGACTTCTGAGTATCAGTTAAGGATATTCTCCTAGTGTGGTCCCTGTGAGATACTAATTTTTCGTGGAGTGGGCACCCTTATCTTACAGAAAAGTTTGTGAGTGAAAGGTGATCATTTGCTCCGGATAGAGAAGCATGAGTGGTGGTGATGGGGGTTGTTTTGCTGTGCCTGATTAACGAAAATTCTGTGGGCTTGGGATAATGTTTGGCTTTCAGGTGATCTGTGCCCTGAATAATGCTAGTGTTGTGTGTGTATTTGATTTATTTTGGCTAGAAAAGTTTATTGGTTGGATGGGGAAGAAGAAATTCTCCCTTACTGTAGAAACTGCAGCAGCCTGTAGGATCCTAACATGGCGTCTGAAAGGCACATGATATAAAAAAGAAGGAAAAGAGGAGGCTCCCTCCGAGCCCAACCCAGGCAGTTGCTGACATCAGTCAGCCACAGCACATGGATGGGGGTTTACAGCACTTTTTTAAGAGGAGCATTTTATAAGAATAGGGTGGTTCTTTCAATCCTTCCTCCATTCGTGCCAGTCACCCCTCCCCCGTTGTTTCCCGTGCTCCCTCTGATCTCAGGTGTTAAAAGGCTTTTTTCCTTTGGCTTTAAATCGCGGTTTGTAATGGTGAGAATTGTACTACGTAATGATGGGGAGGGAAAAGGATCTCTTAAGTTATTTAATCTATCTTTCTATCAATGCAGGATGACTTTTTAGTTCCGCAGACCTCTTCCAGTCTAGTTTTAAATGCTGTCCGTGGCTAAGTTTTCCCATTCCTTGGGGAGGTGGCCTCATTAATAGATCTCACCATTATATCTCCTAAAGGGCAGTGGATATGTATAAAATGATTTGTGATAAATATCAATGCTGTCTTCTTTATTTTTTTTTCCTCTTTCATTTTTGGGTGATTTAGAGCCTGCCCTGAAGTGTGTTGGGTTTTGCTTTTTTTTTTTTTAAAGATGTCTTAAATCCTGTATCAATGGTTAGTTTTGCCTAGTTACTGTTTGTGACCGTGGTTTATTCAAGGCAAGTTTCTAGTTTCTGGGAAAGTGATCTCCTTTACTAAGCCACTTTTAAAAAGTGTTGCCTGGAGACAGTTTGTTTAGTGTAAAACTTGAGTGGTCTGCTTTACAATTGAATAAATGGTTCTGAAATGTGTGACTGGTATTATAAAATTTGTAAATAAAAAGTGTGAAATATGTATTTGTCTTTTTATTTACCATTGTATAGTGCAGAATTTGTTTCCAAGACCCATTTTGTATGCAAGGTTGTTTCTTCTAAACAAATTTTTGCACAAGTTTGTGACTTGGAAGTTCAATTGCCAGAGATTATTTCAAACTTGAAATCTTTTAGGAAACTAATAAAAGAGAGCCACACATTTCCAACAATAGCTTTCCTACATTTTTTGAAGGAACTGTGGGATTTCTGTAATGAAGTCTTGACTATTCTGCCGAGCTCAGAGTTAGCGTTCTTCTGTGTTCTGGTGATTATGCGGCGCCTCCCTCCCTTTTGGTCAGTGTCATGTGGGCATCTTTCTTGCATCTTCAAGTCTGGGGTTCCCTTCTGTGGTTACTGGAATGTGCGCTAGATACCTTGACATAACAGACATTTCCAGAAGAGAAGACTTAAATATTCCAACCCTGTTTAAGTTATGGTTCTTCAAATCTGACACCTGAGTAGCTTATATTTGAAGCAGGGTATGCTGCTAAGCTTCTAATTCTGTGCCGTAGAAGTAGGCATCTTACTAGGCGACGGTGCTTCCATGTATGATTACTTTTAACAGTCCAACATGTAATGAAAGGGACAGTTAAACTTGTTATAATGCCTTCCTACTAAACGTTTCCCCCGCATCTCAAACGTGAGCTCAGCTGAGTATAGTGAGCTACTTCCATACGTTGGTGAAATGGAAGAACCTGCATCAGTAACTCTCGGGCGTAGGTGCTCCTGAGACAGCTCTTGCTTTCCCTAAGAGCTGACTTTAAAAGTCAGAAAGGGTACACTGTCATTTTTTTTTATAAAGGAAGGCTTTCAGGACTTAGAGTAGTGGCTTTAATATCGTGCAGGCTGCTTTAAAGAAGAAACCTGTATTCCACAGATGTTCTAACATTAAGTAGCTGTAGACCTACAGCCTTTTGATTTCTGAGACCCGCTTTTATTCTAACACTTGCATATTATTTTGTTTACAGCTCAGAATTAGGTCATAATGTAAGATAGGCTTTTAATGTGCTGCACTTAATTCTGGCTAACTTGGCTGCATTTTTCTGCCTTTATACACTACCTGCCTGTTCTTACGTTTTCTTCAACAGAAGTCAGTGACCCCCACCCTCTCCCCTGCCCCCAACTAACAAGGAGTTCCGCCCTCTTCAATATTAAGTTTCAGGTCATAGTAAATTAATACACGTTTAAAGGCAAGGGAACATTGTGATTTACCCATATAAAAGTATTATTGACTTGGTGCCCTTCTGTGAACCACCTTAAGGGGAAGGAATTAAATCTAAAATTGTAAAGCAAGAGCACTTCCACACACTTGCCTGGACAATGGGGCTGCAAACTAAAGTGTCATTAATTAACTTAGTGGTCTGTCCTGTTTAAAATGAGCAGCGAGTGAGTTTATTCTGGTGTTATCCTGAGCTTACCGGATGGTGAATGGGACTTTAAGTATTACAAGTGGATGCTTTTCTAAGGGGATCATGGTCGACACACCATGTCCCGTGTTGTCCTCTTCAACAAGTCTGTGTACTTGCTGGTGTTTTCGGGAACTTTGCTGTGCCTTCTGCTTTGTGAAAGCCAGTGGTGGGCATTCAAATCCCCTTGATTTGGGCCAGTAGTGCGTTGCGTACATGAGAAGTCACTGTAGCGGATCAGCGTCTTCACACTGCTATCGATCGAAACTTGGTGCAAGTTTTGAAAATGGATTTAAAAAAAAAACCCTAACAGCCAAACCCAAACAAAAACCAAGCCTCCTGTCATAGCAAAGATGTGTCCAGAGTTTGAAGACTCCCTTCCGTGAAAATGGTGGTTGTGGTTCTTGAGCTTGTCTGTGCACTTGCCCGGTCCATTAGATGATTGAGTTTTGTCTGGATTTTGAACTTTGCTCTGACTGTGCATTTTTGCATGCACTCAGCAAATCTGAACTGTCACTACCTACAAGTGCCAAGAGAGAATGGGACTGCTTGCTCCATCCGTTTGGATTACAATGGAATAGTTGTGACCTGTTCTGCCTGTAGTTTATGAAAAGACTGTGATGCTCGACGTACAATCTGCTGCTATGAAGTTCACTAAATTGGGCTGTTTGCCAGAAGTCTGATTTGTGTTCCGTGAAACCCAGAAAAACAAGCATTTGGGAGTTTGAATTATAAACCATTTTTTTTCAGAAGTTCCTTGAAGTGCTGACGGTGATTTCCTGCTAACTTAGAGTTACTTTCTCAAGTGTGTTTTTGAAGGTTACGCTCAGTGCACTAGTGGCAATGCTGTCCTGTGGGCTGCTTTTTTCTTCCTTTTTCAAAAATTTTTTCTGCCTTTTTACAAAGCTTTGGTACACAAACAAAACCTAAGGTGTTCCTTTTTTTGTGCGATAGACCCACTGCGTTATACCTTGAACTGTGTATCAATTTTCCCCGATTTTAAGTTTTTATATAAACAAAAAATCCCGAGCCAGATCCCTTGGTGTTTATAGTGGCTGCCAAAAGAGAGGTCTGTATTTCTGGGATTGGTAATCCCTTTACTTAAAAAGTTTAAGATATGTTTTTGTTGTACTAAACTTCTCAGTTTCTTCTTATTACTCCAGGCTCCCGCATCAGAGAAGCTCCCTGTTATGTACCTTATGGATTCCATTGTCAAGAACGTTGGAAGAGAGTATCTTACTGCATTTACTAAAAACCTAGTTGCAACATTTATTTGTGTATTTGAAAAGGTATATACACTTTCAGAAAAGTTCTGTATTTTAAGCGAAATTTGTTCCTGGTAAAATAAATACATGCTTTCAGTTTGGG
Source organism: Coracias cyanogaster (assembly GCA_033124195.1). Lineage (NCBI taxonomy): Eukaryota > Metazoa > Chordata > Aves > Coraciiformes > Coraciidae > Coracias > Coracias cyanogaster. The sequence continues at coordinate 14,404 of JAVSBS010014174.1, forward strand.
GGTTTCTTGGGTAGTGAACGATATAAATTAATTGTTTTTTATAAAACTCAGTACTGTATCTATACTGTGGAAGATTATTCCTGCTGCTATCAGGCATGTAAGTTACATGTTAGCTGAAAGATGCAAAGTCTTAATATAATTGGGTTCATAAACATCTGTAATTTTCTTATCCAGGCAAGATATTACTAACAGTGTTTTGGTTACCGGTTACTTACCTGGATGGACTTTTTGTAATGTGTAGACCAATTAATTATGAAATGTTGGTTTGTTTTTAGGACAGCAAATAGTTTTTATGCCAAAAATCAGAGAAGCAGTTTCTGGTGGCTTTCTCTGTGCTTCTCCCTCCTGTAGTTAGATTTGTCTGATTTACTTGCGATGTGCATAATGAGCACTTGGAAGAGTGAATAGCGCTGACACCTGATTCTTTCTGGTGGTCTGTGATTTGAAAAAAATACTAGAGGGGGAGAGGGTCTTAGAATGTATTGCTTTGTTACATCACAAGTACCTGCTTTAATTTCACTCAGCGTTGAAAACTGCTGCCATATATTTTTAACTTTTAATCTTTAAACCCAGTGAAGTAATTGTGCATATTCCTCAGTGAGAAACGCAAATCAAAGTCCGGTTTTTGAAAGGCTGGACTTGAATGGATTTAAATTGGATCAGAAATGAAGCGTTAACTTTTGTAGTTTCCTGTATGCTGTAAGAAAGTGACATCTCATGTGAATGAGTGTTTATTTATCTGTTGTTACATATTAGCGAGGATCTGAGATCCCAGTATGCTTTATGTATGTTTTTCAAATGTAAAATGAGTGGTGAAATAAGGAATAGAGTGTAATAATGACCATAGAAGACTTAAGTAGAGTAGATAAGTAGGTAGACACTTGTTTTTTCAGTATTAAGTTGTGAATGTTGTTTTGCTGAGTTGCATTTAGTGTTGCAGCTGAAGCTCTGGGTAATACCTCATTTGCAGAGTTTGATAGGCTGTCTACTGAGTTAACTAGAAATATTCAATTAATGTGCATTAATTAAATGTGTAAAACGACAGTCACTTCTAACAGCTTAATTGGTCGTGTTAAAAGCTGCAAGTAGGACTCCAGCACTGACATTGTTAAAAATTTTGTTTTATCAGTAAGTGGTCAGTAAGGTATCTCCAGATACTCGACTAAGTCAGAAACATTTGCTCAGTCATTTCTGCACTTTCTGCAGTGAACTTCGTACCCTCTTGTTGAAAAATATAGTACAGAGACACCCTCCCAATAACTGAGTATGTGTTGTTTTTGTTGAAGTTCCTGCTTCTGCCCAAAGAACTTCCAAACTTTGGAGATATTCCATGTCTTGCTGTAACAACTTTAAAATTGCAGCAAAACTCATCTAGATAGTCAATACTTAATTATCAAATTGGGATATTGACATTAGGACAGCTGCATGAATTTTGTCCTCATGTGTTTTAAATTTGTTATTTAATTGAACTACTCAAGTTACGAGATGAACTCAGTTTTTCTTTACTCTAATTTTTTAACTTACCTGTCGGGAGATGATCCAAACAAATTGTGAAGAGATAAAACGGGCACAGGTCTGACAAGCACACTTGATCTGTAGCTCCAAATAGGTCTAATTTTGCAGCTGACCTGAAATAGAATTGACTTAATGGAAAAAAAACCCTTCAGTGACTGAACAGCTGAGCAAGACATTTTTTCTGTTCACAAAGTTTGTTGTTTCCTGATTTGTTTGTCATTGTTATACTCCATTCAGCGCAAACCCTTGCATAATGTATTGTCTCAGGGGCTGTTGCCTTTCAATATTTTTGTTACTGTATTTTTTCCACAGAAATTGGGCAAGTAAAATGAGAATTTTGGTAATGGAAAAGTTGAAAGAAAATTCTCAGAGACTGGTAATAATAAAACCTTCAGATGGCCTTGAAACAAGAATTGCACATTTGAGCTTCTGTTACTGATTCCATTGGTATAGATGTCTGATCCGCACTGCTTACACATTCCGCATAGCAAGTTCAATGCCTTAAACTGTTGATAGAAATAGGAAATAAATCTTAAGTTCTACAGAAAAGTTGAAGAAATTGTTTTATATTAACTTAACAAGCCATAGAATTGTTTTATTGTTTTAGGTGGATGAAAATACTAGGAAAAGTTTATTTAAATTACGCTCCACATGGGATGATATTTTTCCTTTGAAGAAACTATATGCACTTGATGTCAGAGTCAACTCATTAGATCCTGCTTGGCCAATTAAGCCTCTGCCCCCCAATGTGAATACTTCTAGCATCCATGTGAATCCTAAGTTTTTAAACAAATCGGTAAGTTTTTATGCCTGCTGTATGAACAGATGGTAATTAGTGTAGTTTTCATTGTTTGTATGCTGCTTTTTGAGAATTTAGTGTGTTAAGAATGAAGTATCTGACCTTTGTAGACAGGTAAGAGGAATTTCTGAATTCAGAATACTTGGTGGATTTGGGTTTTACATTTCAGAACTATTCTAGATTTTGAAATGTTGATGAATTTTTATTAAATTATGTACACCTGTCACAGCAGGCAAGTTCTAGTGGGGCAAAAGTTTTAAATTGTTTTAGTTATATTTTGCATTGAAAATGCAGTTTATAACTGCTGCACAAACTTAAGTCCTGTTACTGGACCTTAATAACAGTTTAAGGAGATGGAGTTGTTTCCATCAGGATTTTAAATATAACTTTTTTTAATTCTGTTTTTAGCCAGAGGAATCTGCTGCACCTACCTCTGCTGTCACTTCTGGTGCCTCTACTCCTCCAGCTGTTCCTGAAATACAAAAGAATTTGACACAGGAGCAACTGATAAGGCAGCAATTGCTTGCAAAGCAAAAGCAGTTGTTAGAACTTCAGCAAAAAAAGTTAGAGCTGGAGCTGGAACAGACTAAAGCACAGTTGGTGAGTAGGGTAGTTGACAAAACTTTTATAGCTGGGTCTCGCTTTCTCTAGGACACCACTTGGCTATGCTGGTAACTGCAGTATGTTATTTTTTCCTCATGTTAGGCAAGTGCAGCTATTTTAGGACCCAGAGCAGTGCAAGTTGTTCTGAGGTTCCTGACCAGTATTTGTTACCTAAACCTTAAGAGTTGTACTCAAACTAGATGTAAAAAAAGGTCAAACTGTTGGGTTTTTGTTTTTATCTCCCAAATGATGGCTGCTTGTCATTCTTGTCTTCCACCTCTTGCGGCTCACAGCAAGCCAGGCTTTTTCGAGTATATTTGCTCTTCAAGAACAAGGAAGTCTGATGGTTGGCAGTACAGTCAGTTTCCTCATTAGGTCAGACTGGTTTGATGCCACCACCTGAAGACAATGGCTAAGCTGTATTCTACATTTGTAATTGAGACTCTTGCTATGTTGGCAGTCGATGAAACCAAAATAAAGCATATTTGAAGTGTAGAAACATGAAAATTTTACCAGGTACTTGGCAGCTTCGTTGCCTTGACTGTGTGGAACATCTAGAAAAACTCAATGCTGTAGTGAGGACATGTGCTGGAAGTTACATATTTTGCAGCATTGACTTCATAGTACCAATTTGTGTTATGTTTGAATTTGATCTTTTGTAATGGTGCTGCATTTTTTTTAATGCTTGTAATTAACAATGGGCCATTTTCAGGTAAATGGCTTAATCTCATAACTTTAAGGATGTTTCTATTTGTAGTTTTGCTTTCAAGACAGAAGATGAGCATCTCAGGGCAGTTGTCATGCAGGTTAATGCTGGATTTTTTTTAAATTTCAGGCTGTATCTCTTAGTGTTCAGCAAGGGTCATCTACTATAGCTTCAGTTCCAGCACCTTCCAAGCAACACATG
>JAVSBS010014174.1:18327-29713 GCA_033124195.1 Coracias cyanogaster
CCTTCCAAGCAACACATGTCACCCACACCGCATCTAACAGTTAAGCCACCTCATCAGCCTGCTGTGCAATCTGAAAAAGTCAAACCATCCCCAAGTCCTCCACTTCATGATATCAAAATAGTAAATAGGGATCCTCGACTTAACAGGATGGCTCAACATTCTTCTCACACTAAAGATCAGTCTCATAGGAAAGAATTTCCACCGAACACGACCAGTCAGTCTGATACCAAGGCAAACAAACCAACACAGGCTGAAAAACAGAACACCACAAAACAAGAAAAATTGAAAGGAAGTGAAAAAATGCAGAAGAAAGAACTTGACCAGTCAGAAGCAAAATCTAAATCGCCATCCCCTTTGAAAAATAAGCTACCCAATACTAAAGATGCTAAAACCCAGGAATGTGAAACCACAAAAGTACCCGAAATTAGTAAGCGTGATCCGAGACTGAAAAGACATCTTCAAGATAAGTCAGAGGATGAGGTGAAAGAAAAGAGGAGAAATATAGAGAAAAAAGAAAAAGAGGAACATAAGACATGTGAACATAGACCAACAGGCAGCAGAAATAAAGTCATTAATGGCGCTGTTCAGAAACAAGACACGACTACAGAGGAGTCAGAAAAACAGGGTGGAAAACAAGGGAGATCAAGCGGTAGAAAACGGTCACGATCACGCTCTCCCAAGGCGCGGTCACCATCTACACATTCCCCAAAAAGACGAGAGAGGAGATCACCCAAAAGAAGACTTAGGAGTTTATCTCCCACTTCATCAACTCCTAAAATTGGAAAGATACGTCAGACAGGCCCTAAGCAGTCTCATGTTGAAGAAGGCACACAGGCAGCAAGAGATGAAAGAAATTCTAATAAGAGAAATGTTAAACAAGAGGTGCGAGATCCAAGGAGAGTGAAAAAAGCCCAAGAAGACAGGCCCCAAGAAACGACAAGCCAGCATTCTACAAAAGCTTCTCCTGATCCAAAGGAGAATGCAGAAAACTGGCAAGGATCCAAATCAGGCAAGAGATGGAAATCTGGTTGGGAAGAAAACAAAAAGTAAGTTACTGTCCTTTAAACAACTTGGGTTTGAAGTCAGTGGAAATTCTGCTGCTGATTTCCTAGACAGCTTTGGGAGGCAATGTTCAGATTGTTAAAATTGTTAACTTCCTTCTACCAGTGAAATGTGAAAATGCTGCATAAGTAGTATGCTGAATTGTTATTAGTGCCGTGAAAAGCTCTAATAGGAATGTAACAGTTATGTCCTGAATAAGGAAGTAACCTGTATTTTAAACGTGTTCTTGCTTTCAGCTCACAGCAGAATGAAGAACACCAGGCACTTGCTAAATCCCCTCATCAAAGACACCGGGAAAACTGGCCTGCTGGGAAAGGAATTTTATCTCCCCGAGCACCAAAGCAGCAGCACCGGTTAAGTGTGGATGCCAATTTACAGATTCCCAAAGAATTGACATCTGCAAGCAAGAGGGAATTACTTAAGAAGGTAATATGAATAAATCTGTCTTGGTAGAAGCATCCTGGGTATAGTTGGCTTTTGTTTTCTGTTTGGAAGTCTGAACTTTAACTTTATATTACAGGCCAATGAACGCTTAACGTCTGGTGAAATAACACAAGACGAGTTCCTCATGGTAGCTCATCAGATCCGACAGCTGTTCCAGTATCAGGAAGGAAAGCACAGGTGTAATGTCTGGGATAGCCCGACAGAGGAGAAATGTGGTTTGAAAAAGAAACCTCTTCTATCGGATGCAGAATTAACATACTATGAACATAAAGCTAAACTAAAAAGAACGCAAGTTCAGCATTCATTGTCAAGGCTTGATCTGTTGGATCCTGATGACATTCTGGATTATCATATACCTGATGCATTGCTTTCTGGGATAGAATGCGAGCAAGCGAAAGCCAAGCGTGGAGTACAGTTTGACAGAAAAGAACCATTTGGAGAAAGGTCGAGGAGACACTCTCCTGTAAGTGGCACTAATAGACCTTTTGCTGATAACCTCTCACCGCTTGAGAGTCGACGAAGGCTTGAGGAACAAAATGCTACTAAAGGAGCAAGAGGTTCCAAGAACTTTGATCCTTATGACAGCTGGGGAGAATCAGATGAATTTAGAGATGCTCTCAGACAACAGGGGAAAAGCACAACAGAGTTCCAGAAAATAGACAGTGATGCAATCTGCAGATTTGATAATCGTGAAGAAAGGCAGCTTCTTGGGCAAGCTGGTATGTGCTTTTGCTTTATTTTATATCTGTTAAGTAATTGGCAACATTTTAGTGAGTGGTTATCTGGTTTGTTCTGGGTTCTTTTTAGGTGTTCGAGAGGAACCAAGATCACCTTTTAGTGAACGTTTCAAAAGAGCTAGGTATGAAGATCCGGAGAAAGCACCGTTTCCAGAGAGTCCAGGATCAAGATTTGGAGGCATTGAAGCAAAGCAGAGGATAAGTGCACTAATGGAAGACAGACCTCTGTTTGATGGCTCACCAAGACCAGCTGCTGCAAGGGTTGGGGTAGATGGACAAGGAAGTCCTTTTGTTGATGGACCTGCCACTGGTTCAAGTTCCAGAATTGAAGGGCCACCTGGACAGGCTGCTATGAGATTTGAGGGGCCTTTGGTGGGGGCAGGTGCATCTCAGTTTGAGAGTCCACTGGCAGGAGGAGGCGGAGCTGGAGCCCTAAGATTTGATGGGCCACCAGGGCAACTGGCAGGGGCCCTGAGGTTTGAAGGACCTCCAGGACAGGTTGGTGGAGGAGGTCCACTGAGGTTTGAGGGGCCTCTTGGGCAGATAGGCGGGCCTTTGCGGTTTGAGGGGCCTGCGGGGCAGCCTGTAGGAGGTCCTAGATTTGAAGGACCTGGAGTTGGTCTCAGGTTTGAGGGTCCCCGTGGTCAGCCTTCAGGTGGTCTCAGGTTTGAGGGACCTCATGGTCAACCTATGGGGCCCCGAGGTCAACCAGGGGGTGGTCTCAGGTTTGAGGGACCCCATGGTCAGCCCTTGGGGCCTCATGGTCAACCAGGGGGTGGCCTCAGGTTTGAGGGGCCACATTTACAGCCATTGGGGCCCCATGGCCAACCTGGAGGTGGACTCAGATTTGAGGGGCCACATGGTCAGCCTATGGGGCCACATGGGCCATCAGGTGCTGGGCTCAGATTTGAGGGGCCACATGGACCATCGGGTGCTGGGCTCAGATTGGAAGGACCACATGGTCAGCCAGGTGTAGGTCCTAGGTTGATTGATGGACCAGTGCACCAGGGAGCTGGTGGACTTAGATTTGATGGTCCCCTGGGTCGGGCTGGTCCGAGATTTGATGGGTGTCACGCAGCTGGATTTGATGGTCAGCCTGGACAGCTATCACTCTTGCAAAGATTTGATGGAATTCATGGACAGCCTGGTCCAAGATTTGAAAGGGCACCTGGCCAACAGACCCAACCACGATTTGATACAGCCATACCTCAGAGATTTGATGGACCTCACCAACCAGCCTCTAGATTTGACTTGCCCCTTGGCCTTCAAGGAGCACGTTTTGAAAATGTAGCTAACCATCCTGCCTCAAGACTAGAAATGTCAGCATACGGACAAGGCGGTCCATTTGTTGACCATCCTGGCCAGGGCTACAACGGACCATCTCATGGGATGCAGTTCCAGAGACCGGATCTGTTTGATGGTTCTCCTGGACCAAATTTCAATGGGCCAGCTGGGCCAGGAGCACAGAACTTCCCCTTGAGAGGAAGTGGACATTACTTTGATGAAAAAGGTCTTCAGGGTCCTCAATATGGAAGCTTCAATAATATGCCAATGGGAAGTAATCAGGTAAGAATTGATTTCCTTGAATTCTCTGTAAAGCGTTAAAGATAACATGAGTGGATGCTCATGATCCATTTTCCTAGGAGATGCAGCATTAGAATGGGCCAAAACAATTGTTCTTTTTGCAGCTGTTGGTACTGGTGACAAACCAGTTTTAAAGAGATACCCGTAACTTGGGGGATTGAGAAAGGTACAGTTTTGAATTACAGTCTTCTGAAATGACCTCAGCAGCAGCAGCAGCAGCACGCTGTATGAGCTCCATTGTCTACTGCTGCCTGTTGGAAAGGGTCTCTTCAGAAGGGGAGAGCACTGCATCAGTGAAAACAATGTCGTTTATTTCAGGAGATGAGAGATTTTAGTGAGCATCTTTCATCTGGGGGATAATAAATGAAGTGTTAACTGGTTGTATGAAAGCGAGTGATGTGTCCCGCTAACCTCTAATGGGATAAAATTTTAAACAATTTCTAAATCCAGAAAGCAACCAATTAGGGAAAAAATACTACAAATGTGTCATAAAAACATTTTTGATCTAAAGCTCATTGTAGCTGGTTTGCTGGAAAATCCTGCTTTCAAGATACGCCTCATAGTGGATGCTACTTCATAATAGCGAGGGTCTTGTGAGGGGTCTCGAGCACATGTCTTACGAGAAGCGGCTTAGAGAACTGTGGTTGTTGAGCCTGGAGAAAAGGAGGCTCAGGGGAGACCTTATTGCTCTCTACAACTACCTTGAAAGGAGGTTCTAGTGAGGTGGGGATTGGTCTGTTCAATGAAGTAACAAGTGATAGGACAAGTGGGAATGGCCTCAAGTTGCGCCAAGGGAAGGTCTAGATGGGATATTGGGAAGAATTTCTTTACTGAAAGGGTTGTTGGGCATTGGAACGGCTTGCCCAGGGCAATGGTGGAGTCTGTTTAAAAGATGTGTAGACTTAGTGCTTAGGTTTAGTTGAGGACTTGTCAGTGTTGGGTTAATGATTGGACTCGATGCTCTTCAAGGTCTTTTCCAGTCTAGGCAATTCTGTTCCAAGAATGAATCATGGCAGTTGTTAAAAGATGTTTACCAGCTTCTCACATTTCTTTCTGATGAGCTCTGTTTTGGGGAACAGGAGCAATTTAAAAGGAAGGACTGTTTGGAAAATGTGGTTGAAGGCTCAGTAGGTCGAAGAAAAGGTGGGGTTTTTAATTTAAGTGTTAGACAAAATGAGTACGTGTTAGAAAATGTTTCTAGTGGGAAATGAGAATGAGGGAAAGGTTATATAATAATTTGTGGACCTTTCCATACCAAACTAACATGGTTCTCTCCTGGAAGGAGTTTAATATATATAAAAGTATAGAGAAATGTCAAAGTTAATGATTTTTTGAAAAAAATATTTGCATTATTATACAAAAAATACTTAAATGTTTACTTTCACAGGTTTCTCTCATGTCTGCTCAACCAGGGCCTTATGGCCAAGGTCAACAGTATTTGCCAAATCCTGGAAGTTTTGTTCAGAACCCTGCAGGTGTGTAACGAAATAATTTGTTTCCTTTTATTTCTTTTGGATGGTTCTGTTTGTTAGCGGCCACAAAAACGGCCCTTTTGTAATGTCCTTCTGAACTAGGTCTGTGTGGACTAAGGGAAGCATAGTCAGTGAGGTGGCCATAGATGTGGTTTCTGTAGTACCTTCATCTCTTGAGAGGTTTCCCTCCAACAGTGAAGGCTTTCATTAGTTTTCATTAACCATGTGGAAGTACATTGGTCCTGGTGAAATATTTAGCATAAAATAAGGAAAATACTGCATTTAAATAAGTATTTTCCAGTAGAAATCCATGTATGGGCAGCCAGCCTAGATAGCACTTCGTATGTTAGGAAGGAAGCTGTTGCAAGGGAAGAAGTTGGCCAAGAACTAGACATAAAGCAAAAATTATTGGTAAATAATTTGAAATAAAATATGAAAGAAATAGGGAATCAGAAGGAAGAATGTATTGTGAAATACGCTGATAGATGTGAAGTAAATGTCTGATACCTTCTGTCACCTTGAATGTTGGTATTCTTCCCCAGGAGCTCTTCCACATTCGTATCCTGATAACCACCTTGGGCAGCTCGACGTCAACGAATTGTTTGCTAAACTACTTTCAACAGGGATCCTCAAACTGTCAAAAACTGATTCCACTTCAGCACGTATGTAGATCCATTGTGCTCTAACTGCTCAGTTTGTCCACAGCTGAAGTGTAAAGTTTAAGAACTGTCGTGAACTACTGCGTTTGTTAAAGTGAACTTTGGTTTTTGGGAAGGAATTTAGCGCGTGTGATGGAGTCAATTCTCGGGGTCTTGTTTAATTTGTACACTTCAGCTTCCAGAGCAGTCAGTTTTGTCTTGGGTGCTGTGCTTCCAGAACTACTTCTTGATTATAAACAGATTCTTGTTGGTTTCTGAAATATTTCTGTGTCTCTGAAGACTGAATTTTAATGGCAGAGACTGGGGTGAAGTGAAATACTGTTTTCCTAAGTTGAAATTTAGAGTAAGCAGTATCTTGTATGCTTTCTTTTAATGATGGTAGAAGATGGCTGACTTAGCTATTGCAAACTTTTCTTTTAGTGTAGTCAGATTGTATTTATTAATACTTAAGTAAGAAAAGCTTTCAGGAGGACGTAATTTCTTGCTGATGATGTACTGAAATTCTGATAAATCATTTCTTTATGCTTTGTAGAAGCAAATGAAACATCAGCCCAGCCGGCTGCTGAAGAGGAGGATGATGACCAGAATGAAGATCAAAATGTTCCAGACCTCACAAACTTCATAGTTGAAGAACTTAGACAGTGCGTATAGTAGAATGAGTTTACTGTGCAGTAAGAATAACGACTTGGTAGTGTCTAGATAGTTAGTCCAAGACAGTAAGGAGCTTTTAAAAGATTTTATGTCACTGTGACCAAGAGGACCTGCAGTTTTTTATTCCAGCCTTGGAGAATTTGAGGGAGGAAGAGAGGGAAAATGAACTTGCGAAAACTATCTTTACACAAGTTTCATGTTGTCACTTAATCAGTAAGGTTGTGATACTTATTTTACTCAGTGTTTCTTCTTTTGCTACTACTAATTTTACCACCTTTTTGTTTCAATTGATTGTGTTACAAAACTCAGGAAGATTTCAGGTATATTGTGTGCTTGAGCCTTGCAGTAGATTGATGCTTTTCCTCTACTCTTAGGGGTGTATGAAGCAACTTACAGAGAAACTTTTTACCTGCTTCTTTTCAAAATGCCAAGACTTTCCTTTTGTCCTTTTTGTAGACGTTTTGATAGTGTCATAAACCGGCTGTACACTGGAATTCAGTGTTACTCGTGTGGAATGAGATTCACTACTTCACAGACAGATGTTTATGCGGATCACTTAGATTGGCATTATCGCCAAAACCGGACAGAAAAAGATGTTAGCAGGAAAATTACCCACAGAAGATGGTACTACAGTTTAACAGTAAGTAATGCACTACGTGTCTTAATAAGTTACAGGCTGGGTTCTGCGTGTGCTGTAGGGTTAGAGTTGAGATTTACATCATCACAGGAGTTGACCTTTGGCAAACAATGATGTCTTAGATATTTCAACTAGTTCTCAAATGCCAGTCGAAATACAAAAGGCAGTTGTATGAAGAACAACAAACAGTTTGAAGCTATTGGTGCTGTTTACATCACACTGAGAATGGAACGGAGATTGAGGGATAGTTGTTTTTCTGGAAAAAGGTTTTTTGGAAGTGTTGCATTATGAGCAGGCGTGCACTGTGCTGATGCTGTGTGAGGAGTATTTCAGTTTTAATGAAGTAAGATGAAATATGGTACTTTTGGGATATCTTCTGTTTATTTTTTTATTTCCGAAGATGCATTTTTTAAACATGTCTGGCAGTTTGTCAGTGTCTGAAGGTAAATGAAAACTTTTTCCACAGGACTGGATTGAGTTTGAAGAAATAGCCGATTTAGAGGAACGTGCAAAAAGCCAGTTTTTTGAAAAAGCTCATGAAGAGGTGGTGTTGAAGACACAAGAAGCTGCGAAAGAGAAGGAGTTTCAGAGTGTCCCCGCTGGACCTGCTGGAGCAGTTGAGGTATGTTTCAGCCTATCCCAGATACTGCAAATGATCTCGTACTTCAAAGACGTTTCCAGCATCCTTGCATGCAGTGGGCTGTAGGTCAACTGAAGTCTTGTTCTTGGACCTCTGTGCAGCTGCTTCATAGGTGGTGTATTTGTGTATGTAATGGCTGTGTCTCAGGGCAGATAGTATAAAAAACGTGTAGCTCAACAAAAATTTACACCCATTGGCATTCTTTTGTTCTAGCAAAATGGAAGTGGGCAAAGTGTGTTCATTTACTGAATGTTTCCATAGAAAAATAGAGCAAGTGAATTGGAAATGGTCCTTTGTCATTCAAGTAATGATAGGTTTTACCAGGTTTTTGATACTTTGACACAGAAGTTTTCTTTTTCGGTAGGTGATGGGCGTTAGGACAAAGACATACCTCAATCTTCAAGTAACCAGTAGAGCTGTATTTGGTAGATTATTTGTTGTAGCAGTCAAATACAGATGCTGGTAGAATTACAGTCCAGTTTTACAGGCTAAGCCTCTGAGAAACTAGCTATCACGCCACAAATTCAAAATGTACCTTTTGTGCTTTTTTCTCTGAGTTGATTATTTTGCACCAAAGCGCATTGCTGAGCCTGCAGACTATACTGAAATTAAGTAAAGTTTTCTGAAGTTATTTTTAAAGTATGGAGGAAGGATATCTATAGTCTTAATGTATTTGTCTTAATTTAAAAGACCCCTTATTTGGCTATTACTAGATTCTTGAAGTTCATGTGTTCAAGAAATTGCTGCAATAAGTTCATTTATCTTGTGTTATACCAATAACTTTTCAGAGCTGCGAAATTTGCCAAGAGCAATTTGAACAATACTGGGATGAGGAAGAAGAAGAATGGCATCTGAAGAATGCTATCAGAGTAGATGAAAAGGTAATCTGTTCTTATCCACATATGAAACTTACTTCTAGTAAAAAAAAAACAAGAATTACAGCAAAAAATAAAAAGGGGGGGAGGAGCCACAAGTGCTTTTTCTCTATCGAAGGATTCCCACGGCAGTTTTCCTGGCTTCCAAGTACATAAAATACCTCAGTCTTTGGAAGTGCACAGAGGGCTGGGGTCATTAGCAGAGGCTCACCAGCCTTCCCTTACCCTGCAGTGCTAAACCAAAAATGTGTCTCCCTGTGGCTATAGATATTGCTTATTTCTGTATACAGCTGTACGCAAATAATTCCCAGCACATATCAGGCTTCTGTATGATAACTGCTCCTAAACATACAGAGTCTTTTCCCAGTTCCATTTGTCACTGTTCTTGGCCTGCTCATACCATTGTTTTTCCAGACAAATAGTGTGATTTGTGATTGACACTCTTCTGTTCATAATGAGTGACCCTGCTCAAATTTATGTATTTAAATGCATAACAATTCTTTTTCAGATATACCATCCATCTTGCTATGAAGATTACCAAAATGTAAGTGAATCATTCTTGAAAGCATTTTGCTGTCAGTTTGTTGGCTTGATCTCTGACTTTGCAGGGGGCAGATGTGTTCAGAACGTGCCCATTTCTCTTGCCCGTGACTAGACTAAGAATCAAAGGCCTTGGGTACGGCTAGTTTATAAGACAGAACTAGCTAAGGTGTATTTCTTGTTGTGATATGCTGTGACAGCTTGTGTGTCGTACGTGGCTAAAGCGAAACCATCATTTGAAAACATACCACATGTGTTTAGTAACATCTGTAATCTTAGGAATTTCCAAAAACGGGGTAAACGGCTGTTGGTGTGTGTTACATTTTTAAGGCTTTGGAGTTACAGTTCCCCGGGGGACAGCAGCGAATGGTTTACGAGAATGTATTAAGCCTTCCCTCACTGCTTGGGCGGTACCTTTTCAAAGTAGTTGTGAAAAAGTAATGCCATGAAAGAATAAATTTGTTTTCTTAGGATCTCAATAAAATAGAAGTTTGGATTTTGAGTGCCTGGCTATTGCATTTTGAAAAAGGGATGAGGAGCTAAAAATGGTTGTTTTAATGTGTTAATGCTACATTGGCTCTCACTTTGCAGACATCATCATTCGATTGCACACCATCGCCCAGCAAGACTCCCATAGAAAATCCGCTAAATCTAATGTTGAACATTGTTAAACAAGAAACACCGGAGCCCTGTGACTCGCCAAAAGTCAAAGAAGAGCCTGATGACACCCCTGCTGCTTGTGCAGAAGAGAGTACACCTGCATCTACAGAAATCAAAACAGAACCCGATGAGTCTGTTCAAATGAACTGAGGTATGAATTTTTTTGTTGTTTTTTTTACAGAAGAGCTGCTGTGTCATACTCTGTAAGGCAAAATACTTTTTATATGAAATAAAAATGTTCAACTGAGGCAGGGCCTCAACTACTGTTTGGTTAATAAATACATTTTTGTATTTGAATTTCTTATTGCCTGCACAGTTGCAGGTGTCATTGTGTGAAAGGTCGGTAGATGCGTGAAAATTTAATGGAATGAAATGGTATATGTAAAAATGTACAATTTTCACTTGTGGAAATGTAAATTATAAATAAAAGATATTTTTGCTATATATGGAGTGTAATGTTTATGCACACCATCAAATGAAGACAGCGTTTCTGTACTTTTTTTGAGTTTAAATGGAATTTAAAAGAACTTTTGCCCAGTAAGATTCAGGAAAATGAGAGCAGATAACTTCAGTTATTGCATAGGTGGGTTATCAAGGGAAGCGGCACAGGAACTTCTCAGACAACCTTAGGCTTCTTTTCTTTTTAAACTTATTTGAACAAACTTACATATCCAGATATCTTAAAAAAAAATAGAACCAAAACATCCACAAAACCCCAAAAAGACAGTTAATGGGTAGAAGAAGAGGAAAAATTAACAAACCAACTGGGAGTGCTTGATTGTGAACACAAGTGCCAACCAACAATTAACAAACAAGGATGCCTGGTAGCTAAGACGTTTTTAATTTTTTTCTTTTTTTCCATTAGTCAAACATAAGAATTTAATACAACTGAACAAACTTTTCTTTTCGTTACAGGGGGGAGTGAATGTAAGAATGGTCATTTGAAACATGGTTAACTTTTTGTTGCTTATGACTGGACTTAGATGGCAAACCAGATATTCTGAGATGTTAATATTTCTTAAATGTAATAAAAGTAAGCATATTAATTGGAGTGTGAGTGTCTTCCTTTCGGTAATGGGTTGGTTTGTAGGATTGGAAAGAATCATATTTGTGGGATTTGAAATGATGATATAATTGTGTGGCTTAGGACAGTGTCTGTGGGACAGTGAACTGGCCCCTGACAGTGTCTGAGGGACGGTGAACCAGCCCCCTGTTTAAAAAGTTTGAGGACCCCTGATCTAGTCCAACCTTTTATGTAGTTAAAAGTGAGATGGGCCAGCACCCTGTCAAGCTGAGTCTTGAAACTCTAATGCAGGGGTCCTCAAACTACGGCCCGTGGGCCGGATGTGGCCCCTGGGGCTCCTCAAACCAGCCCGCGGGTATTTACAGAACTCCCCGCCCCCCCCCCACAGCCGCAGTGACTTC